>JAKSZT010020697.1:1939864-2140427 GCA_026826555.1 Tolypeutes matacus
TTACAAAAATGTTATTTATATATATATATATATACATATATTTTAAGTGGTGCTTAGATTAACCAAAATATTACACGGAACCCACTGGGAATCCCATGTTGCCCACCTCCCACACCTCCCACCACATCCCACACAAACATCTCCCACAGTGTGGCCCACCAACCTCAATGAACTTACACATCCTGGAGCCTTGCCACCAACCATAGACCACAGTTCACACTTTAGACCACACTCTCTCCCTCTCAGTTCTGAGTGGTGTGTGCTGATTTAAAATGGCCTACATCCATTGCCACAACAGTACTCAGGACAACCTCCAACTCCCAAAGAAGCCCCTGTATTTCAACTGCTCATCCCCTCCCTACTCAAAAACTGTCAAGTGGCCACTGGCTCCACCTCATTGTTATAATTTCTTGCATTGCTCTGGTTTCTCACCATTCCTATTTAACATTGTCTTAGAAGTACTTGCTCAAGCGCTGAGGCAAGAAAAAGACATAAAAGGCATCCAAATTGGAAAAAAAGAAGTAAAAATTTCATTATTTGCAGACAACATGATACTATACGTAGAAAGCCCTGTGCAATCTACAACAAAGCTTCTAGAACTTATAAAGGAGTTCAGTAATGTTGCAGGCTCTAAGATCAATGCTCGAAAATCAGTAGTATTTCTGTACAATAATGAGCAATCTGAGGAGGAAATCAAGAAAAAAATACCATTTACAATTGTAACTAAAAGAATCAAATACCTAGGAATAAATTTATCTAAAGATCTAAAGGACTTATATACAGAAAACTGCACAACACTGTTAAAGGAAATCAAGGAAGACAAATAAATGGAAGAATATTCCCTGCTCATCGATAGAAAGACTAAACATTATCAAGATGTCTATCCTACCCAAACTAATCTACAAATTTAATGTGATCCCAATAAAAATCAACACTGTATTTTTTAAGGGCCTGGAAAAACGAACCACAAAATGTATTTGGTAAGGTAAGAGGCCCCGAATTGCCAAAGACATATTGAAAAAGAAAAATGAATTTGGAGGTATCCCATTATCTGACTTAAAACATACTACAAAGCTACAGTACTCAAAACTGCATAGTATTGGTACAAGGATAGACATATTGACCAATGGAACCAAATTGAAAGATCTGATATAGATCTTTGCATATAC
Source organism: Tolypeutes matacus (assembly GCA_026826555.1). Lineage (NCBI taxonomy): Eukaryota > Metazoa > Chordata > Mammalia > Cingulata > Chlamyphoridae > Tolypeutes > Tolypeutes matacus. The sequence continues at coordinate 1,941,034 of JAKSZT010020697.1, forward strand.
AATCATCTGATATTCGACAAGGCCACCAAGCCCACTCAATTGGGAGAGAATGGCCTCTTCAACAAGTGGTGCTTGGAGAACTGCATATGCATATCCAAAAGAATGAGAGATTAAATCCATCTCATACCTTATACAAAATCAACTCAAGATGGATCAAAGATCTAAATATAAGAACCAAAACCTTAAAGACCTTGGAAGATAATGTAGGGAAGCATCTACAGGACCTTGTAATAGGAAATGTTTTCATGAACTTCCCACCCAAAGCACAAGCAGCAAAAGAAAAAATAGATAAATGGGATCTCCTCAAAATAAAAATTTTCTGCACCTCCAAGGACGATAATAAGAAAATAAAAAGGCAACCTACACAATGGGAGAAAATATTTGGCAACTCTATCTGATAGGAGCCTAATATCGTGCAAATATAAAGAAATCCTACAACTTGAAAATACAAAGACAAACAGCCCATTTAAAAAATGGGCAAGTGACCTGAAAAAACACTTCTCCAAGGCAGAAATACAAATGGATAAAAAGCACATGAAAAAATGCTTGACATGGCTAGTTATTAGGGAAATGCAAATCAAAACTGAAATGAGATACCATCTTACACCCATCAGAATGGCAGCTATTAAAAAAACAGCAGTCTTTAAGTATTGGAGAGGATGTGGAGGAATAAGAACCCTCATCCACTGCTGGTGGGATTGTGGAATGGTCCAGCCACTGTGGAGGACAGTTTGGCAATTCCTCAGAAAACTAACAATAGATCTTCTGTATGCTCCAGTGGTTCCACTGCTGGGTATATACCCGGAAGAATTGAAAGCAAAGACATGAACAGATATATGCACACCAATGTTCATAGTGGCATTGTTCACCATTGCCAAAAGTTGGAATCAGCCCTGGTGCCTATCAACAGATGAATGGATAAACAGAATGTGGTACATACATACAATGGAATATTACTCAGCTGTAAGAAGGAATAAAGTTTCAACACATGGAATAACATGGATGAATCTTGAGGACCTTATGTTGAGTGAAGCAAGCCAGGCATTGAAGAATGAACAGTATATGACCTCACTTATTTGAATTGAGGAAAGTGAGCAGTCTCTGAGAACCATTGTCTGAAAAAGTTAACAAGGAGAGAAAGAGAAGAGAAGGTTGTGAGCCATCACACATATGGACATAATCTATGGTAAAGTGATAGAGTTTAGTTGCATATTGAAGGATAGGACAGGTGGGTAATGCTATTAATGGGTTTGGTGGTGCAGGGTTGACGGGTAGATTAGGAAGGGTGGGTTAGAATACCCAGGATACTGGGGGTAGAGTTGGAAGGGGGACTAGGTGAATATGGGATGTGTGGGTATGATGTTGAACGTGCAGGGGTGGGAATGCTCTTATGGCAGCATGACAAGGTAGTGTCACTGGTTTAGGGTGTAGGTTGGGGCATTCAGGAAGGGGTGCATCTGGAGTAGGCTTCTGGGGATTGTGTGAGTGTTCATCTTGTCATAATGTGTTGTGTCGGGGAGTGGAGACCCACACGGTGCGTGGGAAGGAGATGGACCCCCAACCTTGGGAGGAACAATTCACTCAGAAAGACAGGTGGGTGTCTCTTAGGCACAATGGCGAATCCTAATAGGAAGGGATAATCAACATGTCAAAATCTCTTGTTGCATGTAACTATGAATCTTGTCATCCAATGAGTCAAGACAGGGGAGTGTCATGAGCCCCAGGGGGATGGGGAGGAAGGAACAGAAAAGATCAAACAGGGGGTGTATAGTGATCATGGGAAATGTTTTTCTTTATCTTACAGTAATGGACACCAGACATGGTAAATATCATCAAAAACTATTAAACTGTAATATCTAAATTGTAAACTATACTGTAAACCATTGATAATGTTTAGTAGCTATTCTTCACTATTTGTATAACAGTTATAACAATGCTACCATCCACATAAAAAAGGTTTAATATGGGGTGAGGAAAGGGGAAGAAGGTTGGGTATATGGGAGTCTCAAGTATTCTGTGTGTGACTTTGAAAATCAAATGAAAATTCAGGAGACACTGGGGTGTGAGAAGGGGCAGGTGCCACAGTACAGACTGGACACCCGATATTGCAGTGATAAAAGGAAAAATGTAAAAAAAATTTTTTTTTAATTTTTCCCATTTTTTGAATATCCCCATCCTTTAATTTTATTTTATTTCTAGTGATTTTTATCTCCTATATTTAAACTTATCTTTATTATTTCATTTTCCTATTAATTATATTTGGCTATGGTATGGGCTTCATCTTCAAGGAAGATTTGGATCACAGAAAGGTTACAGAGGGGGCAGGAGAGGATCACTGGTGGGTGGTGTCTGGGATTGGGGTTTCATGGGAGGAAGTTCACCTGAATATACATAAAATATATATAAATTTTTTCAAATAATCAAGGGGTTAGGCATGGTCACAGTGGGTAGACAATTACTCAATAAATGCAGGAATACTGAATTCCCAGCCTGGAGAGTTCTGCCACATTCTCCAAGGGATCAGAAACAGTCCCCTGAGTTCAGGGCCAGTGCCTGCCAAAAGAGAAGGTTCCACTGATGGGTTCTTGTTATTGATGACTAGCCTTATGAGTCTTTGCTCTTGTAATTGAAACTTAGCCCACTGTTATGGTGTGTCTAAGGGTTGCCACTTGAAAGACCCTTGCTACTCAAATGTGGCCTCTCTCTAAGCCAAACTCAGGATGTAAATGCATTACCTTTCCCCCACGATGGGACATGATTTCCGGGGATGAACTTCCCTGGCAAAAAGGGATTAATACCAAGTGCCAACTGGTATTATGACTGGAAAAAGACCTTGAATAAAAGGGGAAAAGGTAAAGACAGATGAGTTCTTGTGGCTAAGAGACTTCAAATAGAGTTGGGATGTCATCCCAGAGTAACACTTATACACACCTCAGTAGGATCTCATAGAAGACCAAAGTGGATATCATCCTACACAGAGGGGCTCCTGAGGGCTCTGGAGACACCCAGGTCCTATATAAGAGGGGAAAGCCCCAGAGATTGATGCTTTATCAGTGGGTTCTACTTTGGAATCTGAGCTCCTGAGAGTGACAGAGTTGGACTCAATTAAGTCCTCCCTGCACATGGTCCATCAGTCACATCTATTCAAACCTATATGTGATGCTGCAGTTTGTAGGTGTACTTCCAGAGACAGGAGCCTCTGTCTTACCCATGTGCCAGTTGTGCCTGGAATCTCAGTGGAGCTACAACTTCTACTCTACATCTCAATGGACTCACTCAAGGCACCTGGTGAGATGATGATGGATAACCACCATCCCAGGGAATGGAGAGAGATTGAAGCTGCAGGCAGGATAATCCCATCCACCATATCCATGGGATATAAGTCCTCTCTCACTTGGAGATGGAGTGGACATCACCATCCCAAACTCCTCAGGATTGGGAGAAGAGCTATGGACTAGAGTGAACTTAATGGTATTCTGTTGTAGACAATGTGATTCAAGCAATGGAAGAAATTACAAGAGTGAAGTGGAGCCAGTGGCCACTGGATGCTTTTGGGGCAAGAAAGGGAAAAGCAGTTGTAATACAGGTGCTTTTTCAGGACTTTGGAATTATTCTGAATGATATTACAACTACAGATATAGGCCTTTTTACATCAGCATATAAGATGCAGAACTGTGTGGGAGAGAGTGTGGTCTACAATGTGAACTATGGTCCATGCTTAGTGGCAAAGCCCCAGGATGTGTAGATCCATTGCAGGTGATGTGCCACACTAATGAAAGATGTTTTTGTGGGATACTATGTGAGGTGTGGGAGGTGGGGAACATTGAAATCCCTGTAATTTTTGTGTAAAATTTATGTAATCTAAGCATCTTTTAAAAAAAAAGTATATATATATATAAAAGTTCTAACCTCCCCCCAAAAAAAAAAGAAATATTAAAGAGAGTCCTGCAACCTGAAAGGAAAAGTTTGGAAAGCCTTAGAAGAGAGTTTAGAAATGAAGATTATCAAAAAATAACTGAAAGTGTAAAATGAGTGGGGAAAATAAGACATAACATATAAAATCCAAAGGACAAAATGGGTGATGTAAATAATGTCTTTACAGAAATAACATTGAATGACAATGTTCCCAAAGATCACTTCCCAAAAGTACATACTTGTTAAATGGATAAAAATATGGCCTGTCTATATCTTGCTTACAAGAGATTCATCTTACACTCAAGGCTACATATGGGTTGAAAGTGAAAGCCTGGAAAAAGATATTTCACAATACAGTAATAATACAGCATACTGGGGTATAGTAGCATTTTGATATTATTTATGAATTCCACAAAAAGATATTGATTATGTTTCTAAACTGGTCTGTTCCTCTGGCTGTTGTACTCTTTGATTGTATTAAATTCAAAGACTTTTAAGTTTACTTGATCAAATAAAGATTAGGGCTTTGATTTGATCACATCAATAGGTTGTGACTCAGGATTGAGTCCCTAACACCTTGGTGGGCTATATAAATGGACAGTTACTCTAGAAGGCACACAGGAGAAGATACCAAAGATGAAGAGAGAGAGAACTTTGTCAGTGTTGATCCTTGCTCCCCAGGTGAGGGATAAGCCATTTACCTGATAGTTTAAAGCTGATCTTATGAAGAGACCAGAGCAGCTGTGTCCAGAAAGAAATGGGCCCTATGCTAGCCTATGACTGAAGTCAGAAGAAGCTGAGACAACAGAGCCTTAAGAGGAAGAAGGGAGACTGAACCCTTGCAGATATTGGCAACAGACTTTGGTGAGAAAATTTAACCTTGAATTTGCTTCTTTAAGGCCTTGCAACTGTAAGCTTCTACCCCAAATAAATACCCTTTATAACATACAACAGATTTCTAGTACTTTGGATCAGCAACTATTTGGCTGACTAATACAGGTGGCTATATTAATATCAGATAAAATGGACTTGCAAAGCAAAGCTGGTATAAGAGACAAAGAACAACATTACATTTTATTGAAAGGGGTAATCTACCAAGAAGAAATAAGAATCATAAATATCTATACACTTAAGCAATGCCCCAAAATAAATGAGGCAAGTGCTGGCAAAATTGAAGGGAGAAATAGATGTCTCTATGATTATAGTTGGAGAATTCAATACACTGCTTACATCAATAAATAGAACATCTAGGCAGAAGATTAATAAGGGAACAGAGAACTTGAATAACTTGATAAATGAACTAGTCCTGACAGACATATACAGAACAGTGCAATCCCAAACTCTAGCATAAATTTTCTTCTTCAGTGATCATGGATCATTCTCAAGGATTGAGCAAATGTTGGGTCACAAAACATGTCTCAATGGATGTTAAGACTGAAATCATACAAAGCAGTTTCTCTGATCATAATGGAATGAAGCTGGAAATCAATAAAAGGCAAAAGACTGGAGAAGGCATAAAGATATGGGATTAAACAACACACTTTTGTAGTAAAATTTTTAAAAAGATACTTAGATTACATAAATGTTACACAAAAAAATAGGGATTACCATACGCACCACTCCACACATCTCCCACACCCTCCCACAAAAACATCCTTCATTAGTGTGGCACATTCATTGCAACTGATAAACACATTCTGGGGCTTTGTCATTAAGCATGGACCATAGTTCACATTGTAGTCTACACTCTCTAGCACACAGTTCTGCATGTTATGTGATGATTAAAAATGGCCTGTATCTGTCACAGCACTGCCATTCATGATGATTCCCAAGTCCCAAAAAAGCCCCCCACATTACAACTGCTTTTCCCTCTCCCTTAGCCCAGAGCCTCCAGAGGCCACTTGCTCCACATCAATGTTGTAATTTCTTCCATTGCTAGAATCACAATATGTCTATAGTAGAATACCATTAAGTCTACTGTAGTCCATAGTTCTTTCCCCAATCCTGAGGATTCTGGCATGGTGATGTCCACTCCACCTCTAATTGAGAGGGGACTTATATCCCATGGGGAAGATGGATGGGATATCTTCCTTGCAGTTTCAGACTCTCTCTGTTCCTTGGGATGATTGTTGTCCATCATAATCTCCTTGTTAGTTGTCCTGGGTGAGTCCAATGAGCTGTAGTGTAGGTGTTGCAACTCTGCTGAGGCTCCAGGCCCAGCTGGCACATGGACAGCACAAAGACTTGAGTCTCTTGGACATAACTTACACACTCCAGCACCAAGTACAGAAAAACACACTCTCAAACAACCAGTGGGTCAAAGAAGAAATTGAAAGAGAAATCAGTGAGCATATCAAGATGAATGAAAATGAGAACACAACATATAAAAACTTTAGAATGCAGCAAAAGCAATGTTGTGTGGAAAATTGATAGTGTTAAACACCTACTTTAAAAAGGAAGATAGATTTAAAAAATCAAAATCATAATTAAGCACCTGAAGAAAAGAGAAAAAGAACAGCAAACTAATCCCAAAGCAAGCAGAAGGAAATAGCAAAAGAATAAGAACACCAAAATTTTAGAGAGACTCAACAAAACCAAAGTTTGGTTCTCTGAAAAGACCAACAAAATCGGTAAAGTTTAACTAGACTGTCAAAGAAAAAAAAAAGAAATGATGAAAATATATGAAATCAGAATTGAGAGGTAGTACATTACTCCTGATGCCACATAAATGAAATAGATCATAAGAGGATACAGTGAACAAGGGTATGCCAACAAACAAGACAACACAGACAAAATGGGCAAATTTCTAGAAACACAGAAACAACCTACACTGACCTTAGAAAGATAGAAGACTTTAACAAACCAATCGCAATTAAAGAGATTGAAACAATAATCTAAAACCTCTGAACAAAGAAAAGACCAGGGTCAGGTGGTGAATTCTACCAATCATTCAAAGAAGATTTAATACCAATCTTGCTCAAAATAGTCCAAAAAATTGAACAGGAGGGAGATTTACCAAATTTACTCTATGAAGCCAACATCACCATAATCCAAAAGCCAGATAAAAGTTACTATGAAAAAAAGAAAATTATAGACTCATCTCTCTAATGAATAGAGATGCAAAAATCCTCAAAAAAAAAAAAAATCTGCTCATTGAATCCAACAGCACATTAAAAGAATTATACATCATGACCAAGTGTGTTTTATCCCAGTATGCAAAGGGTGCTTCAACATAAGATAATAAATCAGTGTAATACATCATATTAATAAATTGAAGAAAATTCGAATGATCATCTCAATTGATGCTGAAAAGTTTTTTGACAAAATACAGCATCCATTTTTATGTAAAAACTTATTGAAGTATATAATTCATACATAAATATGTATAAACAATAAGGATATAGTAAAAGATGTTAATTTACAAATCAAACATGTGGTGGGCCACACTTGTGGGAGATGTTTGTGTGGGATGTGGTGTGAGGTGTGGGAGGTGGGCAACATGGGAATCCCAGTGGGTTCTGTGTAATATTTTAGGTAATCTAAGCACCTCTTAAAATATGTTTATATATATATAAATAACATTTTTGTAAGCAAATGCACATATATGCATATATATTTATATATCATTTTACAAATATTGGTATGTATTGTGAAAATTTTCATTTTTACCCACAATAAAAAATAAATAAATTTAAAAAAGAAGAAAAAAAAAAAAAACTATGAAAGACCATTGTCAAAATATTATGACTGACATTATTAGTCAGCCAAAGAGGTGCTGATGCATAGTACCATAAGTCTGTTGGCTTTTGGGGTAGAAGCTTACAGTTACCTGGCCATAAAGTATAAGTAATGTCCCTCACCACAGTCTGTTGCCATGTGTTGGATAAAGATGGCTGCCAACATCTGCAAGGGTTCAGTCTTCCTCTTCCTCTTAAGGCTCCTTGGTCCCAGCTTCTTCCAATATCAGCTGTAGGTTGGAGCAAGTCTCATCTCTCTCCTGGGTCTGTTTCTCTCTGGACTCAGATGCTCTGCTCTCTCTAAAAGGCCAGCTCTCAGGTGAATAGTTTCTCTCTCTTCCCAGGGTCTCTGCTGTGTCTAATGAAGCATTCTCTCTTTCCTCATTTGGTGTATTTTCCCAAAACCAACTGATTATTAACACCCTGTATTATGTATTTCTTCATGAGAGAGGATTTTCATATTTGTTCTGTTAACCACAGTCCATCTTCCATCACAGGTTTCACTGTGTTACAGTCCCATTTTTGTACAATCCATTCAAAGTATATACTAAGTGGCTCTCATTTTCACCAGAGTTATGCTACCTTTACCTCAGTCAATTTTATAACATTTTCATTATTATAACAGGAAAAATAGCATTACCTCTTATATCCCCCTGTTCTTCCCCCTTAGAATTGATATATCTTTTTTGCCATTGCTGCAAAAATATTACAATGTTACTGTTAATTATCATCCATAAGTTACATTTGTTGTAATATTCCTGTGTGTCACTGTATTCTTAACACTTTGTAAATAAACATACTTATATTTATTCTATTAAACACAATCTTCATCCACAATCAAAATCATTATGTTACAGTACCTAGATTATTCTTTAGATTGCTTTCAATTGAAATTTACATCCTTAGGCTACCCCTATCAGCCAAAATAGCATTTATGAATCAGCAATGTTAGTTATACTCACTATAATGTGTTACCATCAACTCAATTCATTTTCACACTTTTACAATAAACATTAAAAATTCTACACATATTAAGAATCAGCTACCATTCTCAACATACTCTCTATTTCCTATTAACCTACACTCTAGAGTTTCATTCTGTGAGTTTATTCATCATATATTATCTATTTATATATGAGTGGGACCATACAATATTTGTCTTTTTGTACCTGACATTTCACTCAGCATAATGTCCTGAAGATTCATCCATATTGTCATATGCATCCTGATTTAATTTCTTCTTACAACTGAGTAGTACTTTTCCATTGATTGGTTGATGGACACTTGGGCTGTTTCCATATTTTAGAAATTGTGAATAATGTTTTTATGAAAATTGGTGTGCAAATGTCAGTTCATATCCTTTCATTCCATTCTTCTGAATATATTCTTAGTACCAAGATTGCTAAATCATATTGCAGTAAAAATGCATATAAATATGCTAGAACCATGAAATGCCTAGAAAATAGTGTCAAGAAACATCTTCAAAATCTTGTGGCAAGTGATGTTTTCTTAATCATTACACACAAAGCACAAGAAATGAAAGAAAAAATAAGATAAATAGGACTTCCTTATATTTAAATACTTTTGTACTTTATATCAGTTTGCCAAGTAGGTGAAAAGGTAGCCTACTCAGTGGGAGAAAATATTTGGAAACTACATATTTATTAGCATTTAATTTCCAGGGTACATAAAGAGATCATACAACTAAATAATAAAAAGATAAGCAATCCAATTTTAAAATGGGCAAAAGATTTGAGTAGACATTTTTTTCCCCAAAGAGGAAACACAAATGGCCAAAAAGTACATGAAAAAATGTTCAACATCACTAGCTTTAAGGGAAATGCTGCTCAATACTATGAGACACCATTTCATACTTTTGGCCATTATTAAAATTCAGAGACCTACAAGTGCTGGAGAGGAAGTGGAGAAATAGGAACACTCATCCCCTATTGGTGGGGTTGTAGAATGGTACAGCCTCTGTGGGAGATGGTTTGGTGGTACATCAAGGAGTTAAATACAGAACTGCCATATTATCCAGAAATCCCACTACTAGGAATATATTCAGAAGAACTGAAAGCAAAAATGCCAATTGACATTTGCACACTGATGTTCATAGCAGCATTATTCACAACTTTTAAAATATAGAAACAGCCCAAATATCCATCAACTGATGAATGGACAAACAAAATATGGTATATACCTACAATGGAATACTATTCAACTTTCAGAAGAAACGAAAGCAGGATGCATATGAGAACACTGATGAACCTTGAGGACATTATGCCGAATGAAATAACCCAAACACAAAAAGACAAATATTGTATGATTTCATTAATATGAAATAAATACAAGGTGTAAACTCACAGATTAAAAATCCAGAGTATAGGTTACTAGGAGTTAGAACAAGAGTTGGTAAAGTGGAACTGATGCTTAATGTATGCAGAACTTTAATAAGGTTGATTATAAATATTTGGAAATTGATACAGTTGATGTTAACACATTATAGGGAGTATAACTAACTCTGATGATTTTAAATGTGATCATGACTGAAAGGGGTAGTCTAGGGATGTAGAAGTCAATAACTAGAAACCTAGGGGAGAATTTGGGGGTTGTACAACATAGTGAGATCAGTAGTTGATTAGGAGTGTGGATAATAGTACAAATACAAGAATGTTCTATGAACTAGAACAAATGTATGTCACTATTACAAGATATTAATATGGTGATACATGGGAAAAATACAACTGATGTGACTTATTGTATTAGTCAGGGTTCTCTAGGGAAACAGAATCAACAGGAGATATCTGTAAATAGTATGAGATTTTATAAGAGTCTCTCAAATGACCATGGGGATGCACAAGTCCAGGTTCCACAAGGAGGCTGTAAACAAGTGGCTCTGATGAAAGTCCAATGAAGGTCCTTGATGAGTTTCCAGGAGATGTTGGCTGTTCAAAGGTGAGCTGGGAAATTCTCCCTGAATGCTGAAATCACTTCCCCTTTTAAGGCATTCAATTGATTGGATAAAGCATCACTTATTGCTGACAGAAATCTTCCTGGTTGATATAGATGTAATCAGCCATCGATGAAGTAAACTCACTGATGACTAAAGTCCATAAATGTCCTTGTATTACAATTAGCACTGTGCTTGCTTGACCAAACAACTGGACACAATTACCTAGCAAGGTTGACACAGTAGCCTAATGATCACAGTTCACCTCTTGTCAACTCAGCAACCATACACATTACCTTAAACCATACTTATTTTGTAAGTAAAAACAATAACAGACATGCATATATATATATTTCTGCCTAACAATGCTCAACTCTCCTGTGTACAACATTAATTCACATTAATTAATTAATGCATATTAATTCCCTACAGAATAGGGTGCAAGTCCTTGGGTAATATTCACTCTTAAACTTGACATCCTTAAATATTATGACATGACACTAATACAATTTGTCATATGGTAAGGGAAAAGGTAGGGGAAGAAAACAAAGAAATTAGTTTTGTGTACATATACAATTATACTCATAATGAAATAAGGAAGAAAGATTTATGACTACAGTCCTCATTTCTGTAACTAGTCACTAGCACTTCAGCTGATTGTGGTTCTTTGCCTGGTGGGGTGACCCAAACTTTCATTCCTGAAGAATCTGGGCCATTGTTAGTCCTGCTTGGATTGGGTTGTTGCAATTTTCCCCTGACTTTGACCACAGGGCATGAAAGGACTAGGAGATGCCCTAGAGAATCTCCAATATTCCAGGCAAACTCTTCTTTAACCTCATTATGTAGATGCAGTCTTATTTCTCCTTGAGTCAGGATCAATCATCCCAGCCAGTATAGTAATTCCCTTCTTTGCCTGTTGATTCAGAGGTAAGAGGAGCCCAGAGTGGCTAGGTGGCCGTGTTAATTTTCAGTTCAATGGAAATCATTGTTGTGCTTTCTGGTGGAAGCATTCCTCCTTTTGGGACTAAGACCTGTAAACCAACAGAGCTTAAGGTTGCAGGGACAGGAAACAAAAATTTTCCTAGTGAGTCACTAGGGGTAATAGTGAGTGCTATGGCAATATTTTAGCAAAAACAATTACAAAGACACTATATCAATGGCAAGGGTCAACAATAGGGAATTATAAGGGGGTAGGGGATCTGCCTTTTTGAAGTAAAAAAACATTCTATAATTGATTGAGGGGAGGAAAGCACAACTCTGTGATGAAACAGTCATTGGGTAAATATTTGGGATGAATTTTACAAGGCATGTGACTGTATAACACAGTGAACCCTAAGGTAGATGATGGACCATGAATAACAGTACACATATGAGAATATTCCTTCAAGCTCTAAAATAAATGTAAAATACCAATACATGGGATTAGCAATAGCATGCTTTATTGGAAAAAATTAACTAATATAAGTTAGGGACTATTAGTGGTACCTGAATGTTCTTTGATCAATTATAAAAAATGTTCCACAACAATACAAGAAATGATTGGTGGGGGCTGTATGGGAATACTATATGTGATGTATGGTTGCTTTGTAAACTGACAACTTCTCTAAAAAAAGATGCATTCAATCTAATTAGAAAATCTAATAAAAATGAAGTACAAATCTAACTAACCATTCTTTCCCGGGCCCACACACCTCTGTCCCTGCTGCCTTCTTAGTTCCTCCTTTTCCATCTATATAAAATAGTAAAATCACAGTCCTAATAATTGTGTAACTTGTCTATACCTATTCTGGAAAGCCCTTCAGACTCAGAATAGAATTCTTTTGTTTGTTCATTCATTTACCTTTCATTTATCCATTTATATGTTAATTGTCTCCTAATTGATAGGAAATACTTTTTAAGTGAAAGTCTCAGTGAGCTTCATACCTTCACTCCAAATTCTTTATTTTGTTTCTTCTGGCTTGGGGAATTCAGGTCCAAGAGAAATCAGGGGAAATCTGACTCAGGAGAAATCAGAACCCTCACAACCCAGCTCCCATCAACCAGAAACAATTTTCCTTACATCCTTACCTAAAGGCTTAGAGAAAGTCCTCTTCATCTTGCCTGGGTGAATGTGAGCCAAGAGCAACTTCTGAAGGAATTTTATCTCACCTCCTAGATGTAGGTGATGTCCCAACCTCTCCCAAGATAGGGACACTAATTTAATCTGGAATATCCATCAGTAGGTAGCCAAATTTGCTCTCCTACAAAAATATCTCAAATTGCCAACCTCACTGAAGAACTGTTGGAAGTTGAATAAGTGCCAAGACTCCCAGTAACCCTTGTGTGACATTATCAGTGACATAACTCAGTTCCATGGGCCATGTTTGATCATAAAAATGACAACATGAAACATTGGACAATTGTTGAAGCAAATTGGTTGTGGGGAAAAATGGATTTTCTAATAAAAAGGAACAGAAAGTTTTCCCTACTCTCAAATAGGTTGCTGTCCCTTGGGGTAGAGAGATGGGGTGCAGGGAATGAGAACTTACTATGGTAGGCTGTTTCTTTCTCCCAAACCTCTCATTTGACTCTGGTTCACAAAATATCCACTCAGAAACCCTCTCAGTTCCCTTTGCCTCTGAGTCTTCACACAGGCTGTTTGCTCTGACTTGAAGACTTCCTCTCCCCTCCCTTGCTTTGGCTAATCTTGCCACAGATACACATGATGTTTAAGAGAGTTTATACAAGACAATCTCCAGTATTTGGGCCCAGCTCCAACTCTTACTGTTCATGTGATCTTCGACATTTCATTTGGGCTTTCTATGCCTTACTTCCCTGATCAGTAAAGTAGGGAAGACTTTATCCATCTCACACTGTTGTAGTTGGAATAAAATAGGTTAATTTATAAGTGAACATTATGAACAATGAATGGTTGGTACAGAATAAGACCATGTGAATGTTTGCTATTATTGTTATAGTTACATCATAGCTTGCTGAGTGTATCCTAACTAGATTTTCATGTTTAGTGAATGTATTCAGAACATGCAATTATTCCCCATCATAGCACTCATAAGGCTTCATGGGAGATTCTCAGTTACAAATCTGTCTTCTCCAAATGGACTATAGGAACTTGGGGTAAAGACCAGTTTACCTCATCTTTGCAGTTGTAGAAACACTGATAGCATTTGACACAAAATATGTTCAACAAATGTGTACTAACTCCTCCAAAGGAGACATCCTTCATTGAAATCCAGTAGAATGGGATTGTGTGATCTGGCTGGTGGAAGTGTCACTGTTATTTCTTCTTACTGACCCTGACACTCAAGAAATGATATTGTGAATGTCCTTAGCCCCTTCATGTGCTTCCCTTTGGGGCCTCTATAACAGGGTTATAAATGTCCTCACAAAAAAGACTGAGCTCAGGACCTCTGTGATCAACCTGTCTGGGATGTTTAGGAGTACATTCTGGTGAAAATCCAATGTTCTCTGCTTAAGTCATTCCTCCATATTAATTCTGGAGGCCATAAAGAAAAGAAGAACTAGGAAATGGAAAACATTTGAGGAAGGATTAAGAAAGCTGTGGGGGGGATGAGTAGGGAGGCATCTGGCAACTAGGACACAATAAAACCTGTCATCTGGGGAAGAGAGTGGCTGATTTCTATGCATACAGAAGGTAGAGCAGGGACAAGTGATTGGAAAACACAACAGAAAAACATCTGTATTTGCCAATGGATGTAGAAAAAATGTCACAGAGACCCAACCTACCTCTTCAGACTTTTCTTGCACCATGCACTATGGCTTCAGGAGAATACTTCAGGTTTCCAGAATGTACTGTGTGATTTTTTACCTCTTAAGTATCCATTTACATTTATATTTTATTAATTTAGTTAGCACATGATTTCCTGGTTGAAATCTTCCTGATGTTACTTTTTGTAGAATTCCCCACTCTGTTGTGGACTGCATTGCACTGAACAAACACTTGACATTGCTTGAAAAATGCTCAATTATATTACTTGTTGTATTTGGTTGCAAAAAATGGCCATGCATTCTTCCTTTCTCTGTCCTTATGCCCAAATTTTAAAAAAGATTTTATTTCTCCCCCCCCTTCATTGTTTGCACTTGCTGTCTTATGTCTGTGTTTGTTCATTGTGTGCTTGTCTTCTTTTTTTAGGAGGCACCAGGATCCAAACTCAGAGCCTCTTATGTGGCAGGGAGGTACCCAATGACTTGAGTCACCTCTGTGTATCTTCATTGCATCATTTCTCTACATAATCTTTTTGCATCATCTTGTTGCATCAGCTCACCATGCCAGCCCATCACATCCTCTCATTGTCTTGCTCATCTACTTTAGGAGGCACCAGGAACAGAACCAAGGGCCTACCATGTGGTAGGTGGGCACCCAACTCCTTGAGCCACACCCATTTCCAACCTATGCCTTCAAATGTGACTTTTCAGATACATTTATCAAGAGCAGGAGACTTTATCCACCCCTCAAATGGGGTCAATATTATGATTGCTTTAGTCATTGGGACAGTAGAAAACCAGAGAAAAGCAGAGAAATGTAAGTACTTGTACATTGGGGTTGCCCTTTTCTTGCCTTTTGAGGACTGAAAATCCATGTGTTTGAGTACTATCCAGTTTGCTTGATGATAATGATCATACAAAGAAAGGATGCAGCTATTGCAGTTGAGTTGATTTTAGACTTCCTGGACACCAGCTGACCTGGCAGCAGATTGCAGATATGTGTGCAAGTCCAGTTTAGTGCAGCTGAATAAGAAGATATAATTATAAATATATTAAGCTGTGGTAATTTGAGACTGCATATACCCCTGAACATCATGTTCTTAATCCTGGTCCATTCCTGTGGGTGCAAACTTATTGTAGGGGGGACTATTTAAATAATTTCATTCAGTAAGGCTGACCCAGGGTAGCTCTTGATCCTCAAACTAGAGTCCATTATAAACAGGATGATATACAGAGAAAAAAGGCCACAGAAGTAAAGAGAAACCCCAAGTGGCTGAAAGAGAGGTCCTGAAGGCCAGAGGCTGGAAATCAGCAAATCACAGAGGCACAGACAGAAGAACTCAGAAAAGCTCAGAAAGAAAGCCACAGATATAGCAGCCAGAAGCTGAAAACAATGGAGCTTAATGGAGAAGGCAGAGACCAGCAGACTGTCATTGTGCCCTGTCATGTGACAGGAGTTCAGGATCACTGGCAGTCAATCTTTGTGGAAGATAAAATAAGAAGGATCTTCAGGACCTTGTGATAGGCAATGGTTTCTTAGACTTACACCCAATGCATGAGAAAATAACATAAAAATAATAGATACATGGGTCTTTATAAAAATTAAAAGCTTTTGTGCCTCAAAGGAATTTATCATGAATGTAAAATGCCAACCAACACAATGGATGAATATATTTGGAAACCACATTTACAATAGCAATTAAAAGGATCAAATACCTAGGAATTAATTTCACTAAAGGCATAAACAACTTGTTTGCAGAAAATTACACAACGCTGTTAAAGGAAATCAAAGAAGACCTAAATAAATGGAAGAATACTCCATGTTCATGGGAACATTGGGAATGTTCTTTTGGCAATATGGCAGGGGAGGGTTACTGGCTTAGGGTGTTGGATGTTGGGAGCATTTGGTAGAGTGCACCCCTGGGGCAGACTTCTAGGGAGTGTGTGAGTGTTCATCTTGTTATAGTGTGTTGTATATCAGTGGGTGGAGATTCACATAATGAGCAAGAAGTTCCTAGGGAACCCTGCTTTGTTCTGAAATAGAGGGGCAGAAGTCTCTCAAGAGTATAGGCAATGCCTAATTGGGGAGGACAGACCAGTATGTCTAGCCCTCAATGTTGTTGCAAATAATTATGATTCATGTTCCTCAAGTAATGAAGTTTGTTGGTTGTCTTGGGCCCTGAGGGGAGGGGAAGGGATAGATAGAATAGATGGAACATGGGGCATTTGGGGGTGGAGATGGAAGTGTTCTATATTATCTTGCAATGTTGGATACAGGCCATGATTAATTTTCATCAAAATTTATAAAAGTGAATGGTCCAAAGAAATAAAAAAAAAAAAAAAAAAAAATGGAAGAAGAACAACAACAAAAAGTATATGGTCCAAAATGTAAAGCATAATAATGTAAATCATTGACCATGGTTAGTAGCTATGTTTCACTATTTATACATCAATTGTAACAAATGTACCATCCATTTGTAAAATGTTATTAATAGGGGAAAGGGGAAAAAGTAGAGGATGTTGGGCATATGGGAATCCCCTATATTCTGTAGCTGACTTTACTGCAATATAAAGCTTCTTTGAAGACAAAATGAAAAAAAAAAGACATTAGGAGAATAAACAGAATACAATTTCACTGTACATAAAAGATAATAGATCATACAGTGATCAAAGACAATGTCAAAAAAATTTTTTATAGTTTTTAAATTATTTTTTATTATTCCAAATTTTATTTTTTTATTATTTTATTTTAGTTGTTACTTTTAAAGCTATAATTATTATTTCATTTTCTTATTAATTATATTTGCTTATTTTTTCACCTTCATTTTTGAAACAGTTTTGGATCAAAGAAGGGTTACAACTGTGGCAGGGGAGGATCATTGGTGCAGGGTGTCAGTGATGGGGGATGCATGGGAAGATGTTCAACTAGGACATCCCTATAAAACATATAAATTTGTTCAAGTGTTCATGGGGTATTGTTATGGTGTATGGAGATTCACACAATAATCAAAAGAATATTTAATTCCCATCCTGGGGAGCTCTGCCACATTCTCAAGTGGGATAAGAAGAACCCCCCCCCCAAGTATAGGGGCTGTGACTAGTGAAGGAGGATGGATCATTGGCATGCCCTTGATATTGTTGACTGTACTTATGAAACTTTACTTTTGAAATTGAAATTTAGCCTATTATAGGGTGGCTAAGAGTTACCTCTTGAGAGCCTCCTTGTCCAAATGTGACCTCTCTCTAAGCTGAATTCCACATACAAATGTATTTTCTTCACCCCACTGTGGAACATGACTCCTGGAGATGAGCCTCCCTGGCACCAAGGGATTACTACCAAGCACCAATTAGCAATGCACCTCATAAAGACCTTGACCAAAAGTGGGAAAGAGTAAAGACAAATGAGTTTATATGACTAAGAGACTTCAAAGTTAGTCAAGTGGTCATTTCAGAGGTTATGTTTATGCACATCTCAACAGGATCTCATTGACTGTCAAAGTATATACTGACTCAAAGAGCAGAGACCTCCATGTGCTTTAGGCAGGGAAGAGAGCTCTGGAGCTTTGTGCCCTGCCAGTGGGCCATACTTGGGCATTTATGCTCCCCAGTGTGACAGAGTTGGACACAGTTGTGGATTCCGTACAACTGTGTCCAGTTACCCCTTTGACCCCTCTCTTTGAATCTATACTTAGTGCTAGAGTTGGTAGTTGTATATCCAAGAGGCTTAAATCTTTGGGCTGTCCCTGCGAAAGTTGGTCCCTGAATCTCAATAGAGTTGCAACACCTACTCTCCATTTCATTGGAATAATCCAGGATAACTAACAAGGAGATGATGATAGACAATGACCACCCCAAGGAACAGACACTGTCTGCAGCTACAAACAAGATAGTCCCATCCATCTGACCCATGAAATCTAAGTCCCCTTTCAATTAGAGGTGAAGTGGGCATCACCATCCCAGAATCCTCAGGATTGGGAAATGAAGAGTGGACTAGATTTAACTTACTGGTATTTTAGTATAGACTTCTTGTGATCTTAGCAATGGAAGAACTTTTATCATTGATGTGCAGGCAGTGGCCACTGGGGGTTCTGAGGAGAGGGAAAGGGAAAAACAGGTGTAATATTGGGGGGGGCATTTTCAAGACTTGGGAATTGTCTTGAATGACATTGCAATGACAGATACAAGCCACTATATATCTTGTCACAACTTACAAAATTGTGCAGTAGAGAGTGTAAACTACAATGTAAATTATAATCCACACTTAGTGGTAATGTTTCAAAATGTGTCCATCAATTGTGAAAAATGTACCACACTGAAGGATGTTCATGTGGAAAAATGTGGAAGGGTTTGGGAGTGGGGCATATGGGAGTCCCCTGTATTTTTTATGTAATGTTTATGTAATCTAAATATCTTTTTAAAAATATAAAAAAGTATATTTTAAATAAAAGAAAGCTCCATTTCCAAAAAAACATGGGAGGAAGAGAAATTTGGGCACTGACTTCAGCTACTGATTAGTAAATTCAGCTTGCTAAAATATAATCTTAAGAACAGCTAAGGTTGAAAACTGTCCAAGTCAGAAAGAAACAGTAGCTGCCATTTTAATTCCATCCCTGGCATGAGGGGACAGTGGGCTTAATGAAAATCACAGTGCTGATAGGGACAAGCTTTCTTCCACCAAGCTCAGATTGCAGCTCTAGCCTAAACCCCACCTCCACTCTGGCAGAGAGGAAGCTGGTGGGACCTGCACCAGTCTCTTTGGGAAACTGTAGGCCATGCCATGCGGACCAGTGTCCATCTTACTCTGGCAGCACAAGCCATTGCTGGAGCTATTCCACGGCTGGAGTCAGAAGCTTCTTTTCCTGTAAATGGGGAAGAAGAGATGGTTGACCACTGACTTCAGCTACTGATTAGTAAACTCAACTGGCTGAAGTATAATCCTAAGAACAGCTAAAGTTTGAACCTGTCCAAGTTGGAAAGAGGTCATAAGTTGCCATTTTAACTTTGCCCCTGGCATGAGGGGAAGCTGGGCTGACTGAAAATCACAGTGAAGTTAGGGACTGGCTTCTTTCCACCAAGATCAGGTTGCAGCCTTAGCCTAGGCTTCAGCCCCATCTCTGGCAGGTATGAATGTGTGGGGTGCTGCTCCAGCCTCCTGGATAACTGCAGACACTTGGCTGGCACAGACTGAATAGTCAGGCACCTGGAGCTCCATCTCCACACCCCAATAAGATAGGAGAGGAGCTGTTTCCTTGGCCTTTCTGGGGAAGTGCAAGTGCTTTCAGCCCACATGAACTGGTTTGTTGAGTGCTTTATATGCCCCTATATAGGATAGGAGGGCCTGGTGTTTCCTCAGCCTCTCAGGGAAACTGCAGGCATTTTTGGCCTGAACAAACTTGACTGTTGGGCACCTGTGGCTCCCACCCCAAATAGGACAAGAGATTGACTGTGTTTCCCCAGCTTCTCTGGGTAACTGCAGTTGTTTTGGCCTTACAGTCTGAATAGCCCAACACCTGTAGCTCCATCCCTGCCCCCAAGTAGGATAGGAGGGGAGCTGGGTTTCCTCAGCCTTTCTGGGAAATGGCAGGCACTTTTGACCTTCACAGACTGGACTGTTTGGTACTGTGGCTCCAGACCCAGTACCCAATAAGATAAGAGGGTCCTGGAGTTTCCTCAGCCTTTCTGAGCAATGGCAGGTGCTTTCAGCCTACATGAACTGGATTGTTGGACACCAGTGTATCCACCCCCACCCTCTAATAGGATAGGGGGCAACTTGTGTTTCCTTAGCCTCTTCAGGTGATGCAGGTATTATTGGCCTACAGGGACTGAACTGTTGGTCATCAGTGGCTCTGCTCCTATCCCTAAAAGGCAGAATGCACAGTACACCCTCAGAATCTCAAGGCAACTGCAAGTGTATTCAGTCTACACAGATTACACTGTTAAGCCCTGTAGAGGTTCCATCCCCACCCCTATATTAAAAAGGAATAACTATCTCAAATCAAGAACATCTTAAGGAAATATAAAATAAGAACAAACTAAACCCAAAGCTGGTATGAAGAAGGAAATAAAAATTAGAGCAGAGATGAATTTAAAAATATAAAAACAATAGAATCAAGGCACCTAAAAGTTAATTCTTTGAAAAGATCAGCAAAATTAAAAAATCAATAGATGGATTAATTCAAGTAAAATTAGTAATGAAAGTGATGACATTACTACCAATGTTACAGACATAAAATGGGTTATAAAAGAATACTATCAACAATTGTACCCCAGCAGATTAAATATTGTAAACAACATAGACTAATTCCAAGAAACACACCATGACTTCTTTATAATATTTATTATTAAAAAAGACACTGTTCTGAAAAAATAATTGTAATGCACACTTTTAAGGAGGCATTTTACATAATCAAGTATTATATTTTATTGTTCTCATATTTTTATGTTACCCTTTGTTTTTCTAGTCTGGCTATTATGCAAAATTCTTGAGGGAAGTCATGATCAATTTAAACCAGGGCTGTGCCAGTGAGGGAATTATACTGTCAAAAACAAACAACAACAACAAAAAACAACCAATCATCTATCTGCCTTGTAGTATTTAATTTTAGTTTAGTAGAGATAATTTAAAGTAAAATTCACAAGGATAATTTTTCTACATAACAATAAATGATCAAAATACATATTTATGCATTAAAGAACATTATGAAGAAAATGAAAAGTCAACCTACAGAATGGGAATAATAGCTGCAAAACCTATATGTATGGGCTTAATATCCAGAATATATGAAGGATGAATACAATTAACCAACAACAAGAAAACAATTTTTAAATGAGCAAAAGACAAGAATATACATTTCTCCAAAGAAGGTATACAGACCACCAATAAGAATATTAAAAGATGTTCAATATCATTATCAGAGAAATGCCAATTAAAACCAAAATAAGATACCACTTCACACCCATTATGATGTCTATTGTTTTTAAATTGAAAATAACAAATGTCACTGAAAAAGTGGAGAAATCAAAACAATTGCAAATTGTGGGTGGGAAATGTAAAATGATGCAGCAGAGGTGGAATACCATTTGGTAGTTTCTCAAAAAGCACAGAATAGGCAATTCCACCTTTAGGTATATAATCAAGAAAATTCAAAACAGGGACTCAAATTCGGGTACACTAATGTACATAGCAGGATTATTCACAATAGCTGAAAGATGGAAACAACCCAAGTGACAATTAAGAAATGAATTAATAAATAAAATGTGGTATAGCTATAATGAAATATTATTGTCATAAAAATCAGTGAAATTCTGATACATGCTAAAACATGGATGGACTTTGAAATAATTATGTTCACTGAAATAAGCACAGAAGCATAATATTTTTTATTCCACGTTTTAGAAATATCTAAGTGAATTCATAGAGACAGAACATAGATTAGAGTTTATCGGGGGTTGGGGGGCAGTAAATAGGAAGATTGGGTTTAAATGAGTTTGTTTGGGACCATGAAAGTCTTCCTTGGTGGCAAAGGTAGCAACATTATGAATGTAATTAATACCATTGAAGAAAACACTTAAAAATGAGGGAAAATTATATCCTATATATGTTATTAGAATAAAAAGAATTTATTAAGCTTTTTAAAGAAGTTGAAAGGGTCTATGGATGGTATTACAGCATTGAAGCAAAGTTAACTTCCTGATTTGGGGTTTTCTGAGAAAGTGATCTTTTTTAGAGATAAATACAGTGGAATAATTTTTGTGAATTATTTGCTTAGTGGGCAGATATTGTAAAATTATAACAACTGGGAAATCTTAGTGAAGGGATTTTACTACTTTGGATTTTTTATGCATTTGATATTATTACAAAATAATCACCTTTAAAAAAAATTCATTTCGGTACCATGCCACTAAAGCATTCAGAGGCCAAGACTACACAAATGCAATTCAACCAAAATTGTCAAATTAACCTAAGAGTCTGGCTGTTATAAGGAGGAGATGTGTGGCTATTAAATTAATAGCACTATGTATTTAATGCCTGAATGGTTTGGGGTGTTTGTGAAAAAATGAGATATTTGTATTAGTTTTTCACAGGAACACCTTTCTCTGCTGCATGTTCTGAAGATTGATTGCCTTTTGCCCAGGCTGAAAGCCATGGAGAAGGACAAGTATTCTATAACTCCCTCTACAAGCATGGGCCCTGCTACCCCAGAATCTTTTGGGAGAGACTTTTGGGAGATCTTAATGTCCTTGCAGGCATGAGGTAATGACTTGATCATGGGGAGATGTGCAAGGCAGAGAAGGTCTAGGGGATGTAAAATGTGGGAATTTACCTTTATATGACAAGGAGAAGAGAAGCAAATGTAATCAGGGCACTTCATGCACAAATTAACACTTGTAGAATGTATATATAATATCAACTATATCTAATGTATATATGGTATAAGTTAAGAAATATAGTATGCTGAAATAAATAAAAAACTCTTCATGCAAATAGATTACAGGTGTTGATGTGATTTAATAGTGTGAGATAATATACAGACTCTAGAGAAATTAGTTGTAAATCTCACCAAAATTCCTGACAATAAATAAGGGTGGTGGTTATTAGAAGTCCTATCCATTAGCAGTGTATTTGGTTAAAGTAAATTTTAATGATGCATATGAATATATTTTCAAATTTGAAAGTAGAGATAGAGAAAAGTAAAAATTCAAAAATGGTTCATGACCAGATAATATTGTTATATTATCCTATAACAATAATTAATTTTCCTATAATTATTGTTATAGGAAAGAGGCATATAAAAAATGAGATTGTAGACATCCTAATTTCACCTTTCCACAGATACAAGATTTCAGATTTTGAATTTTCAACAGGAGAAATTTACTTTCAATGAATACTTCTGAATTAAGAAAAACAGCCTCTGACATGGCTCTTAAATTGATAATTTAAATTCTGGAGAAATGTCAAATATTTCCATCTTCAGAAACTGATTTCTCTTAATGGAAAAATTTTACTTATTACAAATTTATCCTAACTGGGAAGTAGCATATATATCTTCCAAGTTTGCTTTTGGTAAAGCAAGAAAAGTAAAATTATTATAAATTTTGGATTTTGAGTAACATTTAAATATTTAAAGTTAAAATTGGGAGTTGTATTACCGGTACTTATAATTCTTTCACCTTTTTTTTTTTTTTTTCATTTTATAAGTGTGCAGGGAAAATTAACTATTAAAATTTTTAAAAAGTATATACCTAGAGACACTATTTTCCCTTTCACCTCTGACTCTGATATGGCTCTGTCTCCAACTTTTCCACTGGAAGTTTGTAATATTTTGCATATTGCTTTCAGTATTGTAGATGTTTTTCCCTTCTCCCTGAATCTATCAAGATTGTCTCCAGCAAGAGTCCTGAATCTGTAAAAAGTACTACAGCATGCCAGATTTTGAGCTGGCAAAGCCCTCAATGAACCGACATTTAGTAAAACACATCTTGCTAAAATATAACTTGGAAAAGTAGCAAATAAACCAGTTTCTGGCAATAGTGTAAAAAACAAAGTTTTAAGAAAAACACCTCAGAGAAGTCATGACAAAGGTCCCTCCTCAGTCACAGGTGTGAAGAGGAAACTGATTACTCACGTGCATGTGCCCAGAGTCCCACAGCCAGAACTGCTCCTCATTGGTCCCACAGGAATGAAGCATTTCTCCTGCCTCTGGACCCAGCCTGGGATCCCTGGGGAAGAACTTGGAGGTGTATTTTTTGGCATGGTTCAGTCAGAAAAGGTGATTTGGCACCCTCTCCTGGCTGAAGGTCTGCAGAAGAGGATGCTTCAGGCTGGCCTGGTGGTGAAGATGTGCCCCCTCCCCACCCTCTGGCTGAGTCATTGAGTTTGTGTCCAGGGTATTCATTTCCAGGAGACTGAGCCTGGCTGCAGGGGACTCCTCAGCACAGACAATACTGGAGGTTCAGAAAGAAGAAGCCACAGAAGGAGCAGGAGTCGGTGAGTCTCCACCCTGTGCCCAGACTCCCTGCCCACACCAGGCATGGACCCAGGCTTTGACCCCCACCCCCAACCATCTGGACAAACCCAGGAACAAAGCTCCTAATGCAGCACAGAGTGTGTTCATGACCTCCCATGTGACTCCCCGCAGGAACCCTGCTGAGCCACAGTCCTCCCCACTTTCATTGCACCAAATTTCTCTCCTATCCAGTAAGGAAACAGCCACAGTTTGTTAGTGTATTTGTTGGGGCTCAAGGAGGTTACCCTGTCTAGGAGCACACTTCCAGCTGGAAGCATAGCAGGCCCAACCCACTGTTCCCAGCCCAGGGTGCACAGAGCTACAGGGATCACAGAAGCTCAGAAGGGGGATTGCTAAAGCACAGGATGTGATTGAAGTCTCTCCTCTAGAGCCTGCTTCTTGGAACTTGACCCCCAAAATCCTTGCCAGGTATTCATGGTGTCTGTGTGTGTGTGTTGGTGGAGGGTGGGGGTTGAGTTCCATGGTGTAAGTAAAGAAACCTCTTTTGTTTTAAATTCTCATTACTTTCTAATGTTTCCTTCAACTATGGCATATTAACATTGTCCCCAGAGAGTGAAAAATTAACACATTAATTAGAATTACAAAGCTTATTTTACACTGAGAAAACAATTATTTTCCTGAAACACTTTATATTATAGTATCTGCTCCATCCTGGGCTCATTGGTGTGTATAACATCCACACCCTACAAGGTGTGATCAAGTGTCTTAGGACCTGAGCTGATAAGTATTGGTCTCCACTTGTCACTGTGCCTGGAGAATGTCTTAAGCTCTCTCTCTGCATCTCTGTCACCACCTATATGTAAAGAGGAGGAAAACTCAGAGGGCTACTTTGAGGAATCTAATAAAGAGCTTAGAATACCTGTGTTCCCTTTTAACTCTTTTATGGTCTCTTCTGATTTTAAATACCCTATGAGCAAGTCTCAGAGTAACCATTTGCGATATCAGAATCCTCCCTTGATTCATTTCACCACAATACTTCCTCAGAGTTGTGATTTGTATAGTTCAACCATGTTTTTCTACCTTCCTCTTTGTAGTAGTGACAAGGCAAATGAAATCACTTCTTTATATTACTGTTACAGATGTGTGTAATTAGACTTCCTTTGGAAAGCATCTGGGAGAGTGGGAGTGACTCATTTAAATTGAAAACTAATTAGAAAAACCTTACATATAGCAGTGCTGTAGCAGGAGCATGTTGGGACCATAACCCAGGGCTCAAATCATATTCTACTGAGCTTTGTCCTTATTTCTCCACCCCTGCTTTTTAACTGTGAACTCTAGGATACAAAGATAATCTGTTTAGCATCTCTTTGTTTAATATATATATATATATTTAAAAGATACTTAAATTACATAAATGTTATATAAAATATATAGGGATTCACATATGTCTTGCTCCCTACCCCTCCCACATTTCCCCATATTAAAAACCTCCTTATTAGTGTGGTACATTCATGACAATTGATGAACACATTTTGGAGAATTACCACTAAGCATGGATTATAGTTTACATTGTAGTTCACACTCTCTTCCACAAAATTTCATAGATTATGACCAGATATATAATGGCCTGTATCTGTCATTGCAATGTCATTCAGGACAATTCTCAAGTCCCACAAATACCTCCATATTATACCTGTTTTTCCCTCTCCCTCCATTCAGAACTTCCAGTGGCCACTTCCTCCACATCAATGATATAAGTACTTCCATTGCTAGAATCACAATAAGTCTATAGTAGAATGTCAGTAAGTCTACTTTAGTCCATAGTTCATTCCCTAATCCTGAGGATTCTGGGATTTAGCAACCCTTTGAGTTGGCCACACCAAAGGAAAACAAAGTAAAATGTCTCCCTCCACCTAGTTATTCTCAAATTCTTTGGTGGTGTTTTCTAGGTTATGAAAACTGAGGGGCTGGATATCCCTGACTGTTGAGTATTCTCAGATCCCCTACTTTTGTTAACCTGATATATTGTGGGAAAGCCATCCCATAGATGTCTACTTATAGATTTTTATATTATGGTTTTGAGATAAAATGCTGTAGAGGCTGAGGTGGGAGGGGGAGTTGAAGGATGGGGAAGATATGGAGACCCCATGGTCTGGAAACTGGGGCCCTGCAAGGCCCTAGAAAGAAGCCAGAGAGGGGGCCACAAAACTATGGTCCTGCATGTCTCCAAGTCAGAGTGAAGGGAAGATAGGATGCCAGTTATGATTTTTTATATATGAATGTCATAGTTTTTTGGAACAGATTATTACAAATATATTTGTGTTTTCCAAAACAGGAGCAACTGCATGTATCATAATATGCAGAATATACTGAATGTACAATATGAATGCACTTTTTTTTTCTTCTGATATCATTTCCTTCAGATTGGAGCAATACAGATAGCTCTCATTGTACCTAGGGGCTTTTTCATTATTTATTTATTTAAAGATACTTAGATTTCATAAATGTTACACAAAAAATATAGGGATTCCCATATGTCCCACCTGCCACACCTCCCACAACTTCCCACATAAACATCCTTCATTAGTGTGGCACATTAATTGTAATTCATAAACACATCCTGGGGCTTTGCCATTAAGCATGGGCCATAGTTCACATTGTAGACACTGCTGCTTTCAGAGCTGAGCCACTAGGGGTGTGGCTAAACATGAAATAAGGCATTGTGCACTATAACTCAGAGACCAGCTCTGTGCTCTTTCTCATGGTATGAAGTCTCAAGATAGTTCTTTATAATTACACTTCAAAGCTAATTTTACAGAGCATTGGACATCGCTGGCAGTGAAGATCTCTGTGGGATGATGAAAAAATTAATATATATTATATGCTGTTATGTGTTTATATATGTAAGTGTGCACTGTGTATATAAATCTATCATTCAATATATAAATGAATAAATTTATGTGTATCTTATTTGTATAAATATTTGTGTATATATTTTGAAATAAAAAGGAGTGAATAAAGTTTATAACAGGAGTGTTTATCTTTTTAAGATGAGTATAAAAAAGATCACTTCTCTTGATGCGAAGGAGGGATTTGAAATTCTCAACCTCCAAGTATAAGTGAGGCTCACTGGATCACCTAAGTCATGCTAGAGTTTTCTCTCAAGGGTCTTCTTGACCCAGTAGTAAGGGAAAAGATGGGAAGGCTCCCCCTGGCATAATGCTATATAACTCAGTAATTACAGCTGCATTGCCTGGGTTTCAGCACCAGCTCCATCTCTTCTTAGATGAACCACTTAGTGCAATTCACTAATCCTCTCTGTACCTCTATTTAGTCTTCAGAAATTAGGATTGATGGTAGCAGTGTCCTTCTCAGAGAGTTTGTAAGAATATTAATATAAAAATGCTTAGAACATTTCACTTAAATATTAGATTTTTACTATTATCACTAATCCTCAAAGCAATCTTGACAGAAGATCACAGTTTACAACATTACAGATAAATGAAGGACCCATCTCCTGTGAGCCCTCTCACTCCATTCACATTTGGGAACATTCTTTATTCCTAAGGGGCCAGTTGCTGCTCTTACCAAAGCTTGTCTCTCTGCCTATTATTTAAATTTCTGCCCTCTTAGTGGCAAAGATTTTCATGATTCCCTGGTAAATGGACTGGCCACAATCTTCTATCCTGTCAGGATAAGAGAATCTTTTTTTTTTTTTTTTTTTTTGAGGTACTGGGGCCAGGGATTGAAGCCCAGACCTCATATGTGGAAAGCTGGTGCTCAACTACTGAGCCACATTGGCTTCCTTTAGTTAGATTTTTCATTCACTTTTTGTACTTATTGTTTGGGTTATCTTTTTTTGTTTATCAGAGGCACCAGGACCAAACCTGGGACCTCCCATGTGCTTAACCACCCTAGCTACATCCACTCCCCATGAGAATCTTTTGATGAGAGTGCTTCAGTTAAGGTTTGGCCCCCCTCAACAAGATGAATCTTAATCCTATTACAGGAGTCCTATGTAAAAGAATGGAAGTCAGGCAGAAATAAAGCCACAGAAGGAGTAGTTAGAAGCTGAACATCAACAGAACCAGAAGAGAAGGGAGCAACCCTGAGACACTGCAATGTGCTTTGCCTTGTGACAAGCTAAGGACCAAGGATCACCAGAGGTGATGTACAGAATATCAGTCTTCTGGGAGAAAGCATCCCCTTGGTGATGTCTTGACCTGGATTTTCTCTTAGTTTCAAAGCGATGAGCTAAAAAAATTTCCACTGTTTAAGACACCCCTTTACATGCTATTTGCTTGAGCAGCCAAAGAAATGAAAACACTCCTCAAATATTATTTAAACAATTCAATAATCAATTCTCACCTCTCTTCTATCCTCATTTCATACACTGTATTACTGTTTGACTCATTCTTTGGTGACATTTCCTTCACTTCTCTCCCTACAATGACAGTGATCATAATGTCATATGGATCTCACTTTTAAGATTTTACCTCTGTATGTTTGTTTTGTTATGTAAGGGCAAATACAAATTAAAAACAGAGAAAGTCCTTGTTGAACATGAGGGAAGAGACAACCTTTTCCCTCCCATCTCTCTGAGTATTTATTTTAGAAAACCCATAGTTGTAAGTAATATCTTTTTTCTTTTCTTTCTGACATGCATATATTTGAAATGTGTATACAAGTTTAAATGAATTTCTTGCAAAGTTTACCACACAAGGTAAGAAAGAAAGGAAGCCATGTCTTTGAAATGTAATCAAAGAAAAATTTCTCCCAATTCCTGATAAGAGATGAACATAACTTCTGGATGTGGGGTTTTGGGGGTGTGTTCCTGGCTCCAAATTTAAACCTACCTCTAGTCACAAAGATATGAGAAATAACTTGAGAATTTGTATGAAATGGGTTATATCTGCTTAGTCACATAAAAATGCTTGAAATTCTTTCTGTCTATGAATCTCTTTGCATATTGCCTGTGATACACCCATTTTGCTTCAATGTTTATTCAATAATAAAATTGTTTTTCTTTTTCTACCTTTGTAGAGAGGATTTTTGGTTTGGGAGATGATTTTGTTTTTATTTATATTTCACCAAAAGTTACTGGCACCTAAGTTGAAATCTATGTCAGATTGAAGGCATTACCTTCCTCCAAATGAGTGAAAGTTATATCTCCTCCATTTTCCAAATCTTAATTAATGGCTCCATTTGTCATCCAGGAATTAATTCTTAAAACCCCATTTTGGCACCACAGAAACCCAATGGAGCATTATTATTTTCTCTGCACTGAATACTATTGTCATCCTTCATCTCCTCCCAATCTCACACAGTCCTATGTACACATCTTATTCATTTTCCTTCATTGTCAGCTTAAATATTATTTCCTCTGATTTCCTCTTTTATCTGAACTTTCACCTATGTTAGCCTTTCCCTTCTCTGGCCAAGTTCTCTTGAAAAGAACAATACTTCATCTTCAGGCAATAACTGTATTTCATCATTTTATGTTTATTTATTCATTGATTTCATTGTCTCCCATCTTCCCCATGGAACTAATTGCAGAAAAATAGACCCCAGAATCTTAAAATAAGAGTGTTTCCCCTCTTACCACTTCATATGAATTAATTTCAGAGGAACTCCTTTTCAATAACCAAATCTACCCTTAGATAGCCTGTCCCTGAATGTCTGCAGTGAGATCACACAATTTTCTTCAGATTAAAATTCATTTACAAAATAAAAGAGGTCCACCTCTTCTGGGAAAAATTCTAAACAGTATTTACCTGAACTCAAAGAGATGGAAAATCCAAGGACACTGGGTCATTATTGAAGATGCTATCACCATATTCCAGAGCACAGAGTTTCTTTCTTTATTTTACTAGAGAAGTGAGTTTACAGAACAATCAAGCATAAAATACAAGATTCCCGTATGCCATCCAACAAGAACAACTTGCATTGGTGTGGAATATTTGTTACAATATATGATAGCACATTTTTATAATAATACTATTAATAAATGTCCATGGCTTACCAAAATATTTCCATCATTCCAAATGGGATCCTTATGCATTTTAAGTCTTAACTTCCTGTTCCCTATTGCCACCCCACCCCTGATAACCTACATTCCAGATTGTGACTTTATGAGTTGGCTTTTTCTAATTGTTTCACATCAGGGAGATTACACAGTATTTGTCCTTTTGTGCCTGTCTTATTTCACTAAACAAGTGATGTCTTCAAAGTTCATCCATGTTGTCACATGTATCAGGATTTCAATACTTTTTACAGCTGAATAATATTCCATTGTATATACATAACACAGTATATATCACCTTTTATTTATCCATTAATTGGTTCATGGACACTTGGGTTGTCAAAGCTTCTTTCTTGCTCTAGAAAAATCACTATTGATAGTGCCTCCTTATGCTATTAATCACTTTATCAGTCATGCATAAAGAGGGTGCACCCCATTTACCTTGAAGGCCAATGAAGAAAAATCTAATCAAAGTGTCACTAGAGAAATAAATTCCCTCTAATTATGTAAAATGTGTATACAGATAATGAAAATAGGTTATATTTTTTCATTCTGTAATTACTCTAAAATATCAAAAAGCAACCTTCATTCCTTTTCCCAGAGGTCTCACTGTTTTGTGGATTCTGTTTGAGGGGGCAATACTGTAGAGAACTTCCAGAAAGAGGATCAGTCCTGCTGAAGACTTGTAAAACTACCAACATTCTCTCAGGTTGGGAGTATCAGTGTTGCTCCATATAAGCACAAATAATTATGCTGTCAATACATATTTAATAGAAAGCTATTTTTCATGCATCTAATGTGCGTATACTTTACTACCAAGGAATAAAAATAACATAGAACACAGATCTCTTCAATTCTGAATTATCTGATATCATAAAGACTATAAAATCCTACAAGTCTCAAATATTAAGCATTCAAAGGAATGAATTATCCAGTTTCATAACTGATTTGATTATATACAGTATATATTTGATTATATACTGATTTGAAATAGTGTTTCAACTATTTTTTAATTTAAAAATTTAAGGTCTTAGGATATCTCCTTAGAGAAATATAAAGAAATTATTTGTAAAGAAAATCAATCAATATATTTAAATTTGGGGTAGAGACATTTGTTTCCAAAGGGAATATTTCATCTTTTACTATTTTAATAGTCTTCTGAAATTTAAAAAAATGTGTGCTGTTGTATTTTAGTAACAAACATCTTTGGTAATGAACTTCAATATTATTGTTCTCTTATATGTTCCTTTGTCTTTATATATAAATGTAAATATGTCTTTATATCCCAATGTAATGATGTTTCAAATGTATTTCTCAGATGCCATTGAGCACTGACAGGCATTTTACTAGTCATTGGATATGCATATTTGAGAAAAAACACATGTCCTTCCCTTCCTGACTTTAATACCTAAACATCCAAAAAATTGTTTAATTACATATTGTGTCAATATGTGTAAAATAAAAACACAAAGTTAATTTCAGTGTGTTAGCAGATAGGTGTGTCAGATGAACTGTGGTCTTACCTGAAGGCTTGACTTGAGGAGGATCTAATTCCAAACTGTTTCATCTGAAGTTTGGCAGCATTTAGTTTCTCTTAAAGAATCTGTTGGACTGAGGAATTTGGTCCATGGCTGTAGGCTGTTGTTCTCTTTTCCTTGTCAACTCCACCCTTCCACATGGATGTTCACTTCATCAAAGCTTACAAATTGAGATGGCAATAGAGGCTGCTAGCAAGTTGGAATTCAGTCTTTTGTAACCCAACCTAGGAGGCTATTAGCATGACTTTTGCTGCATTCTATACATTAGAAGCTATTCACTAGGTCCAGCTCTCAGTCAAGGGGAAGGAAATACACTAGGGTGTGATCCAGGAATCTTAGGGGGTCCTTTTATAAGTCTGCCTACCATCTTGTCTTTCACAAGCTCTGGTTGGTATGGGGTCAGCCAGCAACTGAACTTCATGGAGACTCCTTACTGGATCAAATACCACTTTTTGCCCGGTGTCTGTCTCATTTTAGTTTCATAGTCCTTTTACTTATCCAAAGTGTATTTCATTCCATAGGGATTTGTTGAGAGCATAATGAGTGCCTTGCTTTGAGCTAAAGGCATTATATTGAGCAGTAATCAATGAGTAGTCCCAGGTGCTTCAGTGTTTTGATGGGGGTTATGTTTTTCCTACCTCCAACAAGTCAATTTCTGCAGTTGCTGGCAAATTTTGGTATCTGATGAAAATCCCATATGAGGAGGCCAGAAAAATTAAGTTTTTCTGGCTCCATGCATCTGTCAAATTTAAAATTATATTGTTCAGTAACCCGGACTTAGACCTATGTTTTTCCTTCAGTTTAGTGTTGCTTTTTTATTTTTTACTCAGGGCCTGTATAACCACTTACTCTGCTGTGTTTGGGGAGATGGAAAGACTGGTGATGTTTCCTCTGAGAACTTTATTTAGATGTTTTAGCTTTGCTTTTTGTAGGATGAAAAGAATGATAACTGATGAGAGTTTCCACAGCCAAATGCTCATGTTAGCTTGACCCTTATTTCCAACCCGAGGCCATCACCACAGTCTGCCATCCTCACCCTTCAAGTATCCTTATTTACTTTTGTTTCTTTCTGGAGGCTTTGGCTGGTTTTAAAAAATTGTGCACAGTGGGATCAACTTGAGGCTAGAGAGGAACAGGGGGAAATTAAGAAATGAGTGACACAGTGATGGACATGTGGATCAAGGAAAAGAGATACCAAGGTTTCTGCACAGGTCCATGACCATTGTGCAGCTAGGACTGTCTTCCATCTTCCATCCCATTCCCCACTTCCCCTCTGGCTGACTGTCCTCCTCTACTTCTACTCCAGGTATTGGTGCTAGGCCAACAGCCTGATATGGTGACAAGAGCACAGCACTCCTTTACTCAGTCCCTGCCATTCCCTTGGCCTAATCATAATGCTTTGCCAAACACTCAAGGATGTTTTATTCTCTGTCCATCCTCAGAGCATGTCCCTTCAGCAGAATAAAAGATTTGGTAAGGACACCCCAATACCTACTTCATTGGTGTGGGTCAGTGTCCATGATGTGCTAGTATGAAAGTCGGTGTAGGAGAGGAGGGGAAAGAGTGTCTTTTGGGTATTTCACATCCCAGTCATCTCAATCTGCACCTGAAGGAACACCCCTTCTCTTGAATCTATTCTTTAGATCAAGGCATCCTACCTTTAAATAACCATTAATCCTGCTAGAAGCCCAAATGGGGAAAATCAAGGCCTGCATATCCTGGTAGTTTCTGAGAGCTGACCTTATATTCCACAAGGGGATCTGGCACTGATTAAAATTCAAACAAACCCCTCTCCCAACCTCTCAGATGCTCCAATATTTCTGAAGTGAAACATATTTTCCTTCAGCCAAGATGCCGTTCAAAGGAGCATTTTTAGACTCTTAAATTTTCACAACCAAGGGATGGCTTGTAGAAGGCTTTCATGCCTATCAGTATGTCCAGTTTCCCCATAAACACAGTATCTGAATAAGAGAAGTTTGCGTCTTTGTAAACATAGCTTCATGAAAGGTAAACCCACTGCACCCTTCAAGGGATACTGCCATAATATAGCCCCTTCTCATTCAGAGCCACCATGCCCATTCATGCATCATGCATGAGCCACATCAGTGTGTCAGGGGTACCAAGGGTCTGGGGATGTCCATTTTCCCTTCAGAAGAGGATCTGATGCTCAGCCTCTTTCTTGGCTACCCTACACTTCATATTTCATGGGACTGGACCTCAAGGGCCACTCAGTCTCAGAGTTAAAAAAGGGACAGAGCTGACCAAGTAAAAATGCAAAAGGGAAACCAGTTCTCATCTCCCAACCTCTGCTGCTATGTATGAGCACCTAGAGCCAGACCTCTGCATGAAGTAGCCTCATTGGTATCCTTAGGACTTGTCTCTATATAATAGGTACCTGAGAAAAGGCAGGACCCTTTGCTAAAGCCTTTGACTCTTCTCTACCTTTCCTTCTACCTGGAGGCTCCCCTTACTCAATCATAGTGTGTGAAGATGGACCTACAATCCCTATGAACTGAGCATTGGGATTAAATGGGTTACTAAGTATCCACTCAGAGACAGCGCTTCTTTAGGAATTCTGTTTTATGGTAAATGTAGATGTCACATAATTTCTGCAAGCTTACATGCAAGAGACAAACATAAGGAAACTCAGGAAAAAAAAACAATCAAACAAAAAAAGAAACAAAATAAAATATAATTAGTGGATTGGGACATTCAAAAAAATGGGGAAAAAAGCCAAAGAAATGCCTTAAAATATATATATTCTTTTTTTCCTTTTATCACTGTGTTATTGGAAGTCCGGTGTGCCATGACACCTTCCCCCTCTCAATCCCCATTGTCTCCCAAATTTTCAATAATTTTCAAAGAAGTTTTAGGTCACAGCAAAGTCACACACGGAGTACCAGAGACTCCCAGATACCAAACCACCACCCACTTCCCCACCCCATATTAAACCCCCGCTTTTTTTTTGGATGTTTGCATTGTTATAACTGTTTTACAGATAGCAAAATATAGCAACTAAACATTGTCAATGATTTACAGTATAGTTTACAATTTAGATGATAGAGTTTAATAAGTTTTTATGATATTTACCATGTCCTGTGTCCATTACAGTAAGGTAATGAAAAACCTTTCCCATGACCACTAAATACCTCATTAGATCATAACTGTTCCTTCTTCCCCACCCCCCTGGGACATATGACACTACCGTGTATTGACTCATGGAATGTCAGGATTCATAGTTACATGCCTTGGGTATTTGAACCTGCCCTTCCTAATCTACCCACCTGTCAACGCTGCACCATCAAACCCAGTAATATCACTACCCATCTGTCCTATCCTTCAATATGCAACTATACTCTATCCCTTTACCATAGATTATGTCCATATGGGTGATGGCTCAAAGCCTGCTCTTCTCTTACTCTCCCTTGTTAACCTATCTTTCAGACAATGGTTCTCAGAGACTCCTCACTTTCCTCAGTTCAAATCAGTGAGGTCATATACAGTTCATCCTTCAATGCCTGGCTTGCTTCACTCAACATATGGTCTTCCAAATTGATCCACGTTATTCCATGTGTTAACACTTTATTCCTTCTTACAGCTGAGTAATATTCCATTGTACATATGTACCACATTTTGCTTATCCATTCTTCTGTTGATGGGCACCGGGGCTGATTCCAACTTTTGGCAATGGTGAACAATGCCGCTATGAACATTGGTGTACATATATCTGTTTGTGTCTTTGCTTTCAGTTCTTCTGGGTATATAACCACCACTGGAATTGCTGGATCATATGGTAGATCTATTGTTAGTTTTCTGATGAAATGCCAAACGGTCCTCCACAGTGGCTGGACCATACTGCAGTCCCACCAGCAGTGGATGAGGGTTCCTACTCCTCCACATCCTCTCCAACATTTAGTGTCTCCTGTTTTTTTAATAGCTGCCATTCTGATGGGTGTAAGATGGTATCTCATTGTAGTTTTGATTTGCATTTCCCTGATAGCAAGCGATGTTGAGCACTTTTTCATGTGCTTTTTAACCATTTGTATTTCTTCCTTGGAGAAGTGTCTTTTCAGGTCACTTGCCCATTTTTAAATGGGTTGTTTGTTCTTTTATTTTCAAGGTGTAGGATTTCTTTATATATGCAGGATATTAGGCTTCTATCAGATATATGGTTGCCAAATATTTTCTCCCATTGGATAGGCTGCCTTTTTATTTTCTTAATAACATCCTTTGAGGTGCAGAAGTTTTTAATTTTGATGAGATCCCATTTATCAATTTTTTCTCTTGCTGCTCGTGCTTTGGCTGTGAAGTTCATGAAACCATTTCCTATTACAAGATCCTGTAGATGCTTCCCTACATTATCTTCAAAGGTCTTTATGGTTTTTGCTCTTATATTTAGATCTTTGATCCATCTTGAGTTGATTTTTATATAAGGTGTGAGATGGTATTCTTCTCTCATTCTTTTGGATATGGATATCCAGTTCTCTAAGCAGCACTTGTTAAAGAGGCCATTCTCTCCCAACTGAGTGGGACTCATGGTCTTGTCGAATATCAGATGACCGTATATGCGAGGATCTATATAAGAACTCTCAATTCAGTTCCATTTGTTAGTAGGTCTATCCTTGTGCCAATACCACACAGTTTTGATCACTGTAGCCTTGTAGTATGTTTTAAAGTCAGGTAATGTGATAACTCCAACTTCATTTTTCTTTTTCAATATGTCTTTGCCAATTCAGTGCCTCTTACCTCTCCAAAAATATTTTGTGGTTAGATTTTCCAGTTCCTTAAAAAATACAGTGTTGACTTTTATTAGGATTGCAATAAATCTGTAGATTAGTTTGGGTAGGATAGCTATCTTGATGATGTTTAGTCTTCCTATCCATGAACAGGGAATACTTTTCCATTTATTTAAGTCTTCTTTGATTTCCTTTAACAGTGTTGTGTAGTTTTCTGTATATAGGTCCTTTATATCTTTAGTTAAATTTATTCCTAGGTATTTGATTCTTTTAGTTACTATTGTATATGGTATTTTTTTCTTGATTTCCTCCTCAGATTGCTCATTATTGGTGTACAGAAATGCTACTGATTTTTGAGTATTGATCTTACAGCCTGCAATATTAATGAACTCCTTTATAAGTTCTAGAAGCTTTGTTGCAGATTTCTCAGGGTTTTCTATGTATAGGATCTTGTCATCTGCAAATAATGAAATTTTTACTTCTTCTTTTCCAATCTTGAGGCCTTTTATGTCCTTTTCTTGTCTCAGTGCTCCCGCAAGTACTTCTAAGACAATGTCAAATAGGAGTGGTGATAGTGGGCATCCTTGTCTAGTTCCCAGTCTCAGAGGGAAGGCTTTTAGGATTTCACCATTGAAAATGATGTTAGCTTTGGGTTTTTCATATATACCCTTTATCATATTCAGAAAGTTTCCGTCTACTCCTATCATTTTTATTGTTTTTATGAGGAAAGAGTGCCGTATTTTGTCAAATGCTTTTTCTGTGTCTACAGAGATAATCATGTGATTTTTTTCTTTCAATCTGTTTATGTGGTGTATTACATTGATTGATTTTCTTATATTGAACCATCCTTCCATACCCAGGATGAAACCCACTTTGTCATGGTGTATAATTCTTTTGTTATGTTGTTGAATGAGATTAGCAAGTATTTTGTTGAGGATTTTAGCATCTAGGTTCATTAAAGAAATTGGTCTGCAATTTTCCTTTCTTGTGGTATCTTTATTTGGTTTTGGTATTAGGGTAATGTTGGCATTGCAGAATGAGTTAGGCAATATTATTTCTATTTTTTGGAAGAGCTTAAGCAGAATTGGTGTTAGCTCTTTCTGGAATGTTTGGTAGAATTCAGTTGTGAAGCCATCTGTTCCTAGACTCGCCTTAGTTGGGAGGTTTTTGATGATTGAGTCTATCTCTTTTCTCGTAATTGGACTGTTGAGTTCATCAATTTCTTCTTTCAGCAATGTAGGCTTTTTGTGAGTTTCTAGAAACTTGTCCATTCCCTCTAAATTATC
Source organism: Tolypeutes matacus (assembly GCA_026826555.1). NCBI lineage: Eukaryota > Metazoa > Chordata > Mammalia > Cingulata > Chlamyphoridae > Tolypeutes > Tolypeutes matacus. The sequence goes on from JAKSZT010020697.1 coordinate 1,978,909, forward strand.
ATTCTTGTTGGCATAAAACTTTTCAAAGTATCCTCTTATGATACTCTTTATTTCTGTGGGGTCAGTAGTGATATCCCCTTGCTCATTCCTTATTTTGTGTATTTGCATCTGTTCTCTCTTTTTCTTTGTTAGTCTGGCTAAAGGTTTGTCCAATTTATTGATATTCTTGAATAACCGGCTTTTTAAAAAAAATTGTTTCTAGTGCTTTCTTATTCTCTATTTCATAGTTCTGCTCTAATCTTTGTTATTTCTTTCTTTCTACTTCCTTTTGGCTTAGTTTGTTGTTGTTTTTCCAATTCCTCCAAGTGTGCAGTTAGGTTTTCAATTTTAGCTCTTTCTTCTTTTTTAATATATGTATTTATGGCTATGAATTTCCCTCACAGCACTTCTTTCACTGCATCCCATAGGTTTTGATATGCTGTGTTGTCGTTTTCATTAATTTCAAGGTAGTTACTGATTTCTTTTGAGATTTCCTCCTTGACCCACTATTTGTCTAAGAGTGTGCTGTTTAACTTCCATATCCTTGTGCCTAACCTGTTTCTCTAGTGCTTAGTGATTTCTAATTTCATTCCGTTGTGGTCTGAGAAATTACACTGTATAATCTCAATCATTCTGAATTCATTAGGAGTTGTTCTGTGGCCTAGCATGTGGTCTATCTTGGAGTATGATCCATGTGCACTTGAGAGGAATGTAAATCCTGCCATTTTGGGGTGGAGTGTTCTGTATATGTCTATAAGTCCAGGTCCTCTGATGTATTGTTGAGAGCCTTTGTTTCTTTATTGATTCCCTATCTAGATGTTCTGTCTAATGATGATTATGATGTATTAAAGTTCCCTGCTATAATTGTAGAGGCATTTATTTCTCCTCTTAGTTTTTCCAGTTTGCTTGATGTATTTTGAGGCACCCCAATTAGGTGCATAAATGTTTATGTTTGTTCTCTCTTCTTGTGGGTTTACCCCTTTTACTAATATTTAGTGTCCATCTTTGTCTCTTACAATAATTTTGCATTTAAAGTCTATTATGTCTGATATTAGAATAGCTACTCCTGCACTTTTTTGGCTATTGTTAGTTTGTTAAATGGTTTTCCAGCCATTCACTTTCAACCTTCTTGAATCCCTGGGTCAAAGGTGGGTTTCTTGTAAACAGCATAGAGATGGATCATATTTCCTTATTCATTCTTCCAATCTGTGTCTCTTGATTGGTGAATTTAATCAATTAACTTTCAGTGTTATTACTCGTAATGAATTTCTTACTTCAGTCATTTTTTCTTTGGGTTAATGTATGCCATATGTTGTTTTGTTTCTGTTTTTGTCTTTTTAGTTGTTTTTAAACTCTCCTCCAACTCTCTCTCCCTTGTTTTTTCCTTTTCAACTTGTAGAACTTCCTTTAGTATTTCTTGAAGTGCAGGTTTCTTATTGACATACTCCCTTAATTTCTGTTTATCTGTGAATATTTTAAACTCTCCAACATTTTTGAATGCCAGTTTTGCTGGATAGAGAATTCATGTCTAGAAGTTTTTTCTTTTAGTATTTTGACTATGTCATACCATTGTGTTCTTGCCTCCATGGTTTCAGCTGAGAAATCAGCACTTAATCTTATTGTGCTTCCCTTGTATGTGATGGTTCTCTTTTCTCTTGCTGCCTTGAGTATTTTCTCTTTGTCTTGAGCATTGGACATTTTGACAAGTATATGTCTTGGAGTTGGCCTATTGGGATTTATACTCTTTGGGGTGTGCTGTGCTTACTGGATCTGCACATCCATCTCTCTATATAGGGTTGGAAAGTTTTCAGCCATTATTTCCTTCAGCACTCCTTCTGTTCCCATTCCTTTCTCTTCTTCTGGGATGCCCATAATGTGTATGCATGTGCTTTTTGTGTTGTCGGTTAGTTCCCTGAGTCTCTGCTTGATTTTTTCTATCTTTTTGTCTATCTGTTCTACTATCTGTTTGATTTCAGATGTATTGTCTTCCACATCACTTATTCTTTCTTCTGCCTGTTCAAATCTGCTGTTATGTGAATCCAGCGTCTTTTTGATTTCTTGGATTGTGCCATTGATCACCTTCAAATCTGTTATCTTTTTGGGTAGGTTTACAATTTCTTCGGTTTGTTCTCCCAGTGTCTTCTTTATCTCCTTAATCTTTTCCTTCACTTCTTTAAGTTGGTCCATGTTATTTGTTTGGATAGCTTTGATTAGTTGTTTGATGTTCTGCCTCACTTCCTGGTTTTTCATTTGTTCATTGGATTGGTCCATGTTTTCCTGTTTCTCAGTGTGGTTTGTAATTTTTTTTGCCCTCTAGTCTTCATTTTACCTTGATGGGTTTATTCAGTTTATTAGCTTCTCTCTCTGCTCTAGAGTTTTATTTAGCTGGTGGTTCTGCTTGTTTGTTAAGTTTTCTCTTTGACAGTTTTTCTTCTTATTTTATTTCCTTGCTTCTTTATATGTTCCCTTGAAGGCAAAAATTTAGGGCCAGAGGAAACAAAAGATGTGAGGAAGGAAGAAGGATAATAGTAATATTGATAAAAGTTAGAAGAGGGGCCAAATAAGACGTAATGAAATGAATATTTAACTCAAGTAGGCAGTGTAGAGCAATAGGAATAAAAAAGTGGAGTATCTACAATGGACTGGGAAACCAAATAGAGTAATATATATATATATATATATATATATATATAATGATTTAGAAGGTTAGAATTATGAGGAGGGAGAGAAAGTGTAAAGAAAGGGCTGAAAGGAAAAAGTTAATATTAATTAAAAAAGAAGAAGACAAAATAGGTAGAATAGAAATGGTCACCCTTATGTTGTGGCATATGATAAAATGTGGTATATAAGAGCCACAACAGAATGCAGAAGTCAAAAAGATGAAGGAAGGGTAAAAGATTGTTTGGAATACAAAATCAATATAGACAGAGAATGGGAAATTACTGAAGAAGCACTGTAGAGAAGAGACAAGCTAGCAGCACCTAATTTAAAAAAATGAAAGATAAAAGAAAGGGGGGGAGGAAAGAAAAGCAAGAGACAACAAATAAACAGAGAAAAACCAGCAACCACACAGGCAAGCAGTCAAACAAAGCTAAGGAGGATCAAGGGTCACTGTGGAGCCTCTTTGCCTGCTTGTGTTTATCAATCAATTTCCCCACAGGGTTTTATATGTAGGTCCTGAAACAGGTTTTAGCTATTAAACTAAATAAAAAACAAATTATTTTTCATTTATTAAAGTGACCATCTCTCTTTTTTTTTTTTTTTTTTTTTGGTGAAATACAGGACCCAAAATAAGTCCTCCTCTAGACCACCCCCTCATGGAGGGGACCCTAACTGGGCTCATGGAAACTAATCAAGCACTTCCCACTTCCTGGACTCCCCAGGGCAGCTGAAGCTCTGATGTTAGTCAGTGCAGAATACTAAAGATGGCCAACTCTGCCCTTTCTGGAGCCGACCCCCAGTGTCACCAGGCTGCTGGGTAAATCAGGTTTCCTCAGCAGATTCACCTCTCCCTTCAGCCTGTCGCTGCTTCAAGCTGGCTTATCTGCTCCCCAAAGCTATGAGAGAGTCCAGGCAGCCAAATTGCTGGCAAAAAATCCCCTCCCTGTCCTCCACCAGAACCCTCCTTCTCTCAGCAAGTGCCCCCTCTCCCTGGCTCTGTGGGCCCCGGGGCTTATCCCAGGGCAGCTAGGCAAATCAACTCCCTCAACAGATTCACCCCTCCCCTCTACCAGGTGCTGATTCACTCCAGCTGTTTTGATCACCCAAGCTGTGAGGGGTTCCAGGCAGCCATATCCCCAGAAAATAAAGTTCTGTCACCCCTTTGCCAGAGCCCTCCCACTCTCAAAATACACCCCCTCCCACCAGGCTGGTTGGAGCCCAGCAGCTGGCTTTTTTTCCCCCTAAGAGTGGCCCTCAGCCATCTGTGTTTACTACCACAGACAGGCTTAAAACTCACAAATCTCCACCATTCAGTCCACACCGTTGATCTGTGCAGATAGATATCCCAAGCTTCTCACTCCATGTGCCCAGAGCACAGACCCCTGGGCAAGACCCCATCCACAATCCGCAGTGCTCTGGGAGCTCTCAGTGAGTGCCCTCCTAAACAAATGTCATCTTGCCACAAAGTCCTCTTTTACCTATCTCTTCTCTATGTGAGTAAAACATCTTTCCACCAGAGCCTGTGTGTTTTGTGCTTTGGCTGTCACACTGACACCTATATTTGAGTGGTTTGACATTTCTTTGTTGTCTTTTGTTTTGACTGACAAATTCCTAGAAGAAAAGATAGTAAAGTATCTTCAAGACAAGTCTAAGCAGTCATATCTTAGACTTACACTGAAAGCATGAGTTACATACAAAATAGTAAGTGAATGGGTCATCAAAATTAAAAATTTTAGTTCATCAAAGGATATCTAAAAAAAAGTAAAATTTCAACCTAAGGAGTGGAAGAAAGTATTTGGAAAACAAATGTCCAGTAGAAATTTAACATCCAGAATAGATAAAGAAATCCTAGAGCACCAAAATAAAAAGAAAACTCAACTTTAAAAAATGGGCAAAGGACTTGAATCAACATTTCTTCAAAATAGAAATAGGACAAAAAGTACATCAAAAGTTGCTCAACATCATAAGCCATGAGGTCTTGATGATGCCTTTATTTGGACATTTTCCCAGCTTCAAAACTGTAAGCTAATGAATTCTCTTTGTTTAAGCCAGCCCATTTCACTGTATTTGCTTGAACAGTCTAGAAAAGTAAAACAGTCTTTGGTACCAGGAATGTGGGGTGCTGTTATTGCAAATAACAAAAAGGTGGGAACTGCCTTGGAATAGTATAAATGTATAGAGGCTGAAAGAATTGTGTGCTGATTTATAAGAGGGGTCTAGTTTTCTTGAAGAGAAATATGGATGCTAAAGTTACTTCTGATGAGGACTTAGAAGAACATGTTGACTTTGTTATTAGAAAGTGGAGGAAAGTCAATAATTGTTTTAAAGTGACAGAGAAATTGGAAAAATTGTGTTTTGATGTTGGATGGAAGGTGATGTTTTAAAGTGATGACATTTGACATTAGCTCAGTTGACTTCCTAGCTAAATGTGGAAAGTGCAACCTGGTTTCTCATTACTGTTTATAGTAAAATGTGAGAGGAAAGGGATATGCTAAGAACTCAATTCCTGGGCACAAAGAAACCAGAAATTGATGGTATGGAAAATTCTGAGCTTCTAAAAAGCAAGTCCCTAGAGAATAGGGCTTCTCCTGAGTGTTTACCTGAAAATTAATCCATTCAGCCATTTCATTGCAAGTCAGATTTGGAGAAGTAGTTATGCAGGAACGATCTGTGGAAAGTTCTTTGGTCTGATGGTTTGGATCACTGTGTACAACCTGCAAACCAAAGATTTTTGTGACATCTCTATGAATGGGACCGCTACCAACCTGAATTAAAAGCAAAAAAAAGGTACAGATTAAAGGAAAAAGCAAGAACAGAGCAATGGCAGCTGAGGTCTGGAATGAAGACCTATTCATGGGCCAATAGATTAGATCCACACATGTGTGTGGAAAGTGTGAATTTGTGACAGTGCTTGGAAAGGGTAAGCCTTCCACCCATTGTTCAGGAAAAGTGTTGCCACTCTAGTCTTCAGAGAGTCTGGAACATATGCCTTAGAAATTGCAGAGAGTCTGGTCACCACCCCAATAACTGAGAGAGCTGAGTCTGTGCCCTGGGGATTGTGGAGAGCCTGGCCACCAAGCCAGTGTTATGAAAGAGTAAAACCTGTGTCTTGTACCTTGAAGAGAGTCTGGCTGTCAGCACAATGTTTGGAGAGGGTGGAACCTCACCCCAGTGTTCAGGGAGAGTCAGCCTTTTTGCAAGCTTTTGGAAAGAGTGGGCTACTACTCCACCAGGCCTGGGGACAAAATGTCATTCTATAGATAACACCCAGATCTTGAAATCTAAGGAGGTATATTTTGCTAGGTTTTGGAATGGTTTGGGACATGTGACCCTTGTATACCTTCCAGTTTTTCCCTATGGGAATATGAATTTTTCTCCTATGCCTGTCCTTCCATTATATATTGGAAGCAGATAAATTGGTCTCTAAGTTTCATAGATGCACAGAGTGGAATTACATTCCAGAATAGACAACACCAAAAGCTGATTTTGATGAAAATTTGTACTAAGCATTGTTTCTGAAATGATATAATGTTTTTCAGATATTGTGAAGGAATGAATGTATTAGACATGTAGAAAGAACATAACTTTTTGGAGTCTGGAAGATAGAGTGTGGTTCTTTGAAGCTATATTTACCTCAAAGAAACATGTTCTTAAAACTAACCCATTCCTGTAGGTGTAAACCCATTGTAAGTAGGACCTCTCTATAAAGCTACTTCAGTTAATATGTGACCCACCTTATTCAGGATTGGTCTTAATCCTACTACTGGAGTCCTTAATAAATGGAATGAAAGCAGAGAGAGAGAAAACACCATGGGAGAAGAAGCTGAAATTACCAAAACCTGGAAGATAAGGGAATAACTAGCAGGCACCACCATGTACTTTGTCATGTGACAGAGGAGCCAGGATTGCCAGCAGCCAGCCCAAGAATTCTGGTCTTCATAAAGAAAGCCTTGCCTTGATGATGCTTTAGGACATTTTCCTAGCCACAAAACTGTAAGTTAATAAATTTCCTTTGTTTAAGCCAATCCATTCTATGGTATTTTCTGGAGCAGCCTAGGAAATTAAAAGAGCATACAAAGTAATACTGCTCACCCAAAGAAAAGGAATGAATTTCTGCAACAATATGGATGGATCTTGAACACATTGTATTGTATGAAGTAAGGCAGCCATTTAAAGGTAAATATTGATCACTGATATTAAATTACTAGAATAAGCAATTTTATAGGCTCTGAAGCTAGAATACAGTTTCCAAGTGCTGTGGTGGGTAGGGAATGGGAAATTAGTGCCTAATTGGTAAAGTATTTCCATTTTTTTGGTGGGAAAGTTTTGATTATGGATGGTGGTGATGATACCACTACACTGTGAATGTAATTAAAACGGAATTAAGTATATGAATGTGATTAAAAGGGGAAATTTTACATTTTATATGTGACCTGAATAAAAATTTAAAAATCCAATAGGACTTTACAATGCAAAAAGTGCAATCTCAGGTAGTAAACTGTGGACTATAAATAACAGCACAATTATAATATTCTTTCACCAAGTATAACAAAGATACAACACTTATGCAAAGTTTTAATAATTGTGAGATTTAAGACTTTGCATATCTGCATGATTTTTATGTAAACTTACAACTTCTCTAATAAAAAATATTGGAGAATGAATTTATCAAAGCCAGAGTAAAGTTTAGTGATGAAGGAAGCTCATAAAATATGTTCAGAGAATGGTGGAATTTTAACATACACAGAAACCAGTTCTCACTCCAGTCTTAGCAGCAACCATGTGGATTTGTGGCCCACATTTCTAGTGTATGGGAAACAAATGTACCATTACCTTAAATAAAATTTGGGTGTTTCTTGACTTCTCTGGTGGTTATCTGAAGAATTGACTCTGTTGATTGCCTTCATTAATAATATCTTGGAAATGTCTCAGTCCTGGAAGCAATTGCCAGTTGGCAACGAGGGATTAATAACAAGTGCAAACTGGCAATATGATGGGGAAAAGACCTTGAATAAAAGGGGGAAAAGGTAAAGACAAATGAGTTCATATGGCTAAGAGACTTCAAAGAGAGTCGGGAGGTCATCCCAGAGGTAATGTGTAGGCACATTTAAGTAGGACCTCTTAGGGTTCCAAAGTGGATATCACCCCAAATAGAGGGACACCTGAGGGCTCTGGAGACACCCAGATCCTATATCAAGGAGGAGAGCCCCAGAGTTTTGTGCCTTATCAGTAGTCCCTACTTTGGAATCTGTACTCCAGAGAGTGATAGAGTTGTACTCAAATATGTCTTCCCTGCACATGGTCCATCTGTTCCTTTTATTCAAACCTATATGTGGTACAGAGGCTAGAGTCTTTGGGCTGTCCATGTGCCAGCTGGGCCTGGAATCTTGGTGGAGCTGCAATTCCTACTTTACAACTCAATGGACTCACCCAGGACACCTGGTGGGGAGATGATGATGGACAACTGCAATCTCAGGGAATGGAGAGCATCTGCAGCTGCAGGCAGAATAATCCCATCCATCCTATCCACGAGATATAAGCCCCTTCTCACTTGCAGGTGGAGTGAACATCACCATTCCAGACTCCTCAGGATTGGGGAAGAGCTATGGATTAGAATGGACTTACTGGTATTCTGTTGTAGACATATTGTGATTCAAGAAATGGAAGAAATTACAACATTGAGGTGGAGCCAGTGGCCACTGGACACTTTCAGGACAGGGAAAGGGAAAAGCAGTTGTAATACAGGGGCTTATTTGGGATTTGGGAATTATCCTGACTGACATTACAAATATAGATATAGGCCATTTTACATCAGCATATAACATGCAGAACTGTGTGGGAGAGAGTGTGGTCTACAATGTGAACTATGGTCCATGCTTAGTGGCAAAGACCCAGATGTGTATATCCATTGCAGATGATGTGCCACACTACAGAAAGATGTCTATGTGGGATGTTATGGGAGGTTTGGGAGGTGGGGAACATGGGAATCCCTGTAATTTTTGTGTAACCCTTATGTAATCTAAGCATCTTTAAAAAATATATAAAGAAGAACAGGATAGTATGTGAGTATAAATATCAATTGAAAGGAAGCTAGAAAATAATCAAGGAACTGAATAACAGTGATTTTGGTGGTAGATGAAGATTGTGGTTAATAGTATAAATATAAGAATGTTCTTTTACAAAGTATTAAGAATATGGTGATATGGGGGAAATTATACCTTGTGTATCTTATAGATGACAGTCAGAAATATTGTAATATTTTGGCAGCAAAGGTGAAGATATATCAATTCTAAGGAACAAGGAACGTATAAGTGGGTATGAGATTTTTCCCTTTTGGAATAATGAAAACATTCTCAAATTGGCTGAGATGATGATAGCACAACTCTGTGGTGAGAATGAAAGCCACTGCATATACTTTTTGAATGGATTATACAAAACATAGAACTGTATAACACAGTGAATCCTGTGGTGGAAAATGAACTGTGGTTAACAGGACAAATATGAGAACAGTCTCTCATGAACTATAACAAAGATATAATACTAATACAAGGTATTAATAATTGGGTCAGTTGCAGAAAAAAATACACCAAATGTGAGATATTGCTATAGTTAGTAGTAATATTTTGATGATGCTCTTATATAGTTTAGAACAAATGTTTCCCAACAATGCAGGGTGTTAGTGGTGGAGTAAAGTATAGGAAACCTGCATGATGAGATGCATGTTGTTTTATAAGTTCACAACTTTTACTATACACTTATTGTTTACGTATATTCATGTCTGAATGATAAACTTCAATAAAAAGTTTTAATGAAATAAAAAAAATCCCACTTGAAAAAAAAAAGATATTTGCTGATCCTTCTGAGATCCAAAACCTCTCCCAAAATGAAGCCAACTAAATGACCAAATAAAATTAATAAGAAAATGAAATAATAATAGTTTTAAAAAGTACAAATATAATTCAAAAGATTAAAGAATTGAAATTTTTTAAAAAAAGAAAGAAAGAAAGGCAGATATAATGTCTGCAACTGCCTGAAACAATTAATGACAGTTGGGGAAAGCAGGAGGGACTTAAAAATCTTATATATAAGAGGCTATGGAAGTATATGCACTGAAAAATAAAGTATTTGGAAAGCTTCCTGTATAAGAGGTAATCTAAAAGTTCACTATTCTTCTGAGAATAGTGCCTGCTGAGAAAGATCCCGAGAAGACTCTAAACTTTTATCATTGCCTGATGTTTAGATTCTTCTCAAGCAGGAAGAAAGTATATGCACAATTGTAAAGAGCTTGACTAAGCATTCAAGGAGTGTCCTAACATAGAAAGTGAAATGGAACCATAAATATTTTTTTGCTAAAAGCTTGTAAGCAAATCATTGTCAAATCACTAGCAAACCACAAAGCTAATGAATAAAGATTTCAGGGACCACACACATGTAAGAATACAATCTTTTTATAAAATTAGAAAGGTCAATGAAAAACAACTACACCCACATGCAGCAACAGCAAGCCCTGCAGAGAGGAAAGAGATTGTTTCCAGAGATACCACATTATAATATTCAAAATATCCAGATAAGAAGAGCATAGAAACATGAGAAATTCCACATGCTAATATAACTGAAGAAAGATTTAAAAACATCGGTTTTATACATGTTCAAAGAATAAAGTGAAACCAAAAAGAATTAAAGATAACCAGGAGAATGAATTCTCACAAAAAGGGAGATGAGAGTAGAGATAGAAATTATTTTAAAAAGATATCTAAACAGAAATTCTGTAATTGATAGTATAAAAATGCCAAGAAAAATTCTCAAGAAAGATTCAACAGATGATTTCTGGAAGCAGAATGAAGCATTGGACCTAAAAATGGCCCATTGGGATTATCCAGCCTGAGGAGTAGAAAGCGAAAAAATAACAGAGCCTAAGAAATTGTGGGAAATTTTAAAGTGTCCCAACATTTGCCTGATGGGAATTGCAGAGAGAGAGAGAGAAAGGGAGTGGGGTGAGAGGAGAGGGGAGAGAGAGAGAGAGAGAGAGAGAGAGAGAGAGAGAGAGAGAGAGAGAACAGAAATAATATTTGAGGAAATAGTGAACAAAATATTATCAAATTTAAGGAAAAACATGAATCTATGCCTCCAAGAAGTGCAATGAACTCTAACTAGGATAAACTCAAATAAAGCCACACTATTAGACATTATAATCAAACTTTCAAAAGATAAAGGCAATGAAAGAATTACGAAAGCACCTAGAAATAATCTACTTGTCACATAAAAGTGTTCCACAATAAGATTAACAATTAAATTTTCTTCAGAAATCGTGGATGATAGAAGGCACTGGGTTGACATAGTTAAGGTGCTGAATGAAGAAAACTATCAACCAAGAATTATATCTGCCTATGCTATCCTTTAAACAATGAAGCATAATTAAGACATTCCTAGAGAAACAAAAGCTGAGAGTGTTCATTGTTAGTAGCCCTGTTCTGCAAGAAATGCTAAAAGGATTCATTTAGACTTAAAGACAGTACTTAGAAACCATCCAAATTAAAAATATCAGTAAATATATAGGTATATATGTAAGTTATTAATACTGTATTTTGTGTATGCAGCTCTTTTTTTATTCTTAAAAGATTTAAAAGACATAGTACACAAATGGTAACATAAAAAGACTTGGAATGACTAAATTACTATCTTACAAATTAGATTTTAAGACAAAAATATGACAGAATAAGTAGGACATTATATTATAATAAAACATTTATTCAAGAGGATATGACAATTATAAACTTATGTAACATGACAATAAAGCTCCAAACTACATGAAGCAAATATTGACAGAAATGAATTTAGTAATAGACAGTTCTACAGTAAGACCTGAAGACATCAATATCCTACTCTTATTAATATACAGAACAAGTAGACACAGAAAAATAATAAAATAGAGGACTTAAATAACTCTATAAACCAAGTAATTCTAACCAACATATACAGCACACTCTGATCCAAAGCAGCAGAATAAGCATTCTAAGCAGTTTCATGTGGACTATTATCCAAGATAGAGTATATACATTAGTCCACTATACAAAGTACAATACTTTTAAGAAAATTGAAATCATATAAAGTATTTTCCCACCCACTGTAATGAAATTAGAAAACAACAACAAAATAAAAACTGTAAAATTCACAAATATACCGAAATTAAACAAAACACTTTTACAATCAATGAGTGAAAGAAGTCAAAATAATATTAGAACAAACTTTACTACATGTGGGCCAGAATGGTATATTCAACAAATCGTTCTTTTTCTTATCCAAAAGAAAGAAAAAGAACTCCTATCTCACACCTCATACAAAAATTAACTCAAAATGGATAGAGGATTTAAATATTTTAAAAACCCATAAAACTACTAGAAGAAATTGTAAGAAAACAGCTTCAAGATCTTGTGGTAGGTGATAGTTTCTTAAACCTTATGCCCAAAGCATAGGCAACAAAAGAAAAACTAGATAAATGTGATCCTCCTCAAAATTCAACACTTTTGCACCTCAAAGGACTTTGTCAAAAGGGTGAAAAGGCATCTGACACAATGGGAGAAAATATTGGGCAATCACATATCTCATAAGGATTTAATATCCATGATATATAAGGAAAGCATACAACTCAACAATAAAAAGACAAAGTATCAGATTAGAAAATGGGCAGATGAATTGAAAAGATAGCTATTCAAAGAAGAAATCCAAATGGTGAAGAAACACATGAAAAAATGTTCAAATCACTAGCAACTAGGGAAATGTAAATCAAAACTACAATGAGGTATCATTTCACACCTATTAGACTGGTCACTATTAAAAAGTTGGAAAGCTGAAAAAGTTGGAGAGGATGTAGAGAGATAATAATGCTTATTCACTGTTGGTAGGGATGTAGAATGGTACAGCCACTTTTGAGTACTGTTTGGAAGTTCCTAACAAACTTGAATATAGACTTGCCATGGGACCCAGCAATACCATTGCTAGGTATATACCCAGAAGAACTGAGAACAGTGACAAAAATAGATATCTGTACACTGATGTTCATAACAGCATTATTCATGATAGCCAAAAGTTGGAAACAACCCAGGTGTCCATCAACTGATGAATGGATAAACAAGTTGTGGAGTATACACATGTTGGAATATTATGAAGCAGTAAGAAGAAATGAAGTCATGAAACACATGACAACATGGATGAAACTGGAGGACATTATGTTGAGTGAAGTAAGCCAGACAAAAATGCTCTTTGATTGCCCTATTATGAACTAAATATATTATGTGAAATATAAATATATTATGTGAAATATGAATATTGGTAGATTTGCAAATATAAGATCATTTTACCTTGAAGCTGAACAACTATAAGTTAATACTACACAATGTTAATATCAGACAAAAAAAGAAACATTATACTAAGTGAAGGAAAACAAATAAGGAGTACTACATATTGCATGATTCCACTTATATTAAATGTAAATATAAATCAATTCATAAAGATGAAAGGAGATTGTTTTTATGTAGGTCTGAGGAAGGGATATTAAGGAGTTTGGAGTCTTTCTTTTTGGAATAATGAAATTGCTCCAAATTTTTAAGATGATGAATGTACAACATTGTGATTATACTAAAAACCATTGATTATACATTTTGGAAAGAATAGACAGAAACAGCAGTTATGTACAGTGAAGGAAGAATAGAGATATTGAGAGGTGAGGAATTTTCTTGTTTATCTGTATTTTTTGTTTACTATTATTATTGAAATAATGAAATTTTTCTAATAATTATTGAAGTGATGAATGCACAACTATATAATTATAGCAAATGTCATTGATAGTACACCTTGGATGAACTGTATATTTTATTCATATGTATCAATCAAATTGATTAAAATAAATAAATAATAAATAAATAAATAAATAAATAAATAAATAAATAAAATGCCATATACCAAACTGATAATATGCAATAAAATAAAGGTGCAGTGGGAAATTTATAGCTTCAAATGTATTCATTGAAAAATAAGAGAGATTTCAAATTAATAACCTAAAATTCCACTATAAGGAACATGTAAAAAGTGTGCACACTAAATGGAAAGCAAGCAGAAAGAAGGAATTAGTAAATATTAGAGCAAAAGTAAACAAAATACAAAATAGAAACCAAGCAAAATTAGTAAAGCCAATTCTGTTGCATTGACAAAACAGACAAATCTTTAGGTAGACTGGGGGAAAAAAAGAATTAAGACTCAAATAAAATCAGGTGCTTGAGTGGGAACATTAATATTGACATACAGAAATACAAAAAATTTATAAATGATTATTGTATGTAATTGTATACCAACAAATTAAATAACAAAAATTAATGTTCAAATTCCCAGAAACATACATAGAATGTACCCAAAATGTTAAGAAATTGAAAAGGTGAGTAGATTTCCAAGTACAGAGATTAAATCAATAAAGCATGCAAACAAACAAACTCTGAGAAAAATAAATCTGAGGGCCAGGTGTATCCATTGGTGAATTCTAGCAAATATTTAAAGAATTATTAGCCTAAAACTTTCTCAAAATTTTTTCAGACAAGAAGAGGAGGGAATTCTCCTTACCCATTTTGTAAATGCAGTATTACTATGATATTATACTATAGACAAAGACATCACAATAAAAGAAAATGGAGACCAACATCCCCTTTTAATAGAATTGCAAACATACTCAAAAAAAGCTAGAAAACCAAATCAAACACATTAAATAATTACACACCATGGCCATGAGATGATACAATAAAAATGGACCTCAAGAAAAAGATGAAATTTGGCTTTGAAAATATTTCTAAATTTCTGCATAACACATGACACTATTTTAAAATTGAAAAGTCAATGCACAGACTTATAAAAATTATATTAATATCATATGCATGGAGAGGAGGCCAAGATGGCATTAGTGTAGGAGGGCACACACTGCAAGCTCCCAGAGCAAGGTCGATTGTGGACAGGGTCCTGCCCAGGGGTCTGTGCTGTGCACGCGTGGAGTGAGATGCTTGGGACATATATCTGTGCTGAACAACGGCATGGATGGAATGGTAGAGATTCGTGAGTTTTAAGGCTCCCGGTGGCGTTTGGCACAGACGGCTGAGCCCCGTGGTTAGGGAGGAAAAATAAAATAAAATAAAACGGCCATCTGGAGCCGCGGGCGGGGCGAAAAAGTTTTATTTTCTGGGGATCTGGCTGCCTGAAGCCCCTTGGAACTTGTGTGAACAGAACAAACGAGCAAATCAGCACCCGGTGAACTGGAGGGGGGATTTTGGTCGCAGAACGGAACTGATTTCCCTAGCCACCCAGGGATAAGACTTGGCCGCTGCGGAGCCAGGAAGAAGGGACATTTCCCAAAAAAGGGAGGGTTCTGTTGGAAGACAGGGAAGGGTATTTTATATTTTTAGACATCGATCTGGCTGCCTGTACCGCCCCATAGCTTTGGGGAGCAGATAAGACGACCTGAAGCAGCATCAGGCTGAGAGCAGACGCGAATCTGCACTCAAACTGATTTACTGAGCAGCCCGGTGACGTTCGAGCTCGGCTCCAGAAGGGGGGAATCTGCCATCTTTAGCACTCCTCACTGACTAACAACAAAATAAAAACCAGGAAGCAATGCAGTACATTGAACAACTAATCAAAGCTATCCAAACAAATATCATGGACCAACTTAAAGAACTGAAGGAAGAGATTAAGGTTATAAAGAAGACACTGGGAGAACATACTGAAGAAATAGCTAACACGCCTAAAAATGGATATGATGGTGAACAAAGGCACAAGCCAAGAAATGAAAAAGACGCAGATTTGAACAGGCAGAGGAAAGAATTAGTGATATGGAAGACAATACAGTTGAAATCAAAGAGATTGTAGAACAGATAGAAAAAAAAGATAGAAAAAATTCAGCATGGTCTCAGGGAATTAACCGATAACACAAAATGTGCAAACATATGCATTATGGGCATTCCAAAAGGAGAAGAGAAGGGAAAGGGAACAGAAGGAGTGTTGAAGGAAATAATGGCTGAAAACTTCCCAATCCTATTGAAAGAGATGGATGGGCAGATCCAGGAAGCACAGTGCACCCCAAATACTATAAATCCCAACAGGCCAACTCCAAGAAATATACTTGTCAAAATGTCCAATGTTCAAGACAAAGAGAAATAAGTCAGCAATAGAAAAGAGAACTATCACATACAAGGGAAGCAAAATAAGATTAAGTGCTGATTTCTCAGCTAAAACCATGGAGGCAAGAAGACAGTGGTATGACACTGTCAAAACACTAAAAGAAAAAAACTTCCAGCCACGAATTCTCTACCCAGCAAAATTGGCATTCAAAAATGATGGAGAGTTCAAAATATTCACAGATAAACAACAATTAAGAGAGTATGTCAAGAAGAAACCAGCACTTCAAGCAATACTAAAGGAATCTCTACAAGTTGAAAGGAAAAAACAAAGGAGAGAGAGTTGGAGGAGAGTTTAAAAACAACTGAAAAGTCAAAAAGAGAAACAAAACAACATATGACATATATTAATCCAAAGAAAAAATGGCTGAAGTAAGAAATTCATTACGAGTAATAACACTGAATGTTAATGGATTAAATTCACCAGTCAAGAGACACAGATTGGCAGAATGGACAAGAAAATATGATCCATCTATATGCTGTCTACAAGAAACCCACCTTCTACCCAGGGATTCAAGGAGGCTGAAAGTGAATGGCTGCAAAACCATTTTACAAGCTAACAATAGCCAAATAAGGGCAGGAGTAGCTATTCTAATATCTGACAAAATAGACTTTAAATGCAAAACTATTGTAAGAGACAAAGATGGTCACTACATATTAGTAAAAGGAGTAATCTCTCAAGAAGAGAGAACAATCATCAACATTTATGCACCTAATCGAGGTGCCTCAAAATACATGCGGCAAACTCTGGAAAAAATAAGAGGAGAAATAAATTCCTCTACAGCTATAGCAGGGGACATCAACACACCACTATCATCATTAGACAGAACATCTGGGCAGAGAATCAATAAAGAAACTAAGGCACTCAACAATACATTAGAAGATTTGGACTTAATAGACATATACAGAACACTACACCCAAATACAGTGGGGTTTACATTCTTCTCCAGTGCACATGGAACATACTCCAAAATAGACCACATGCTAGGCCAAAAAACAACACTCAATGAATTCAGAAAGATTGAGATTATACAAAGTAATTTCTCTGACCACAACAGAATGAAGTTGAAAATCACTAAGCGCCAGAGAAACAAGTTAGGCACAAGGATATGGTAGTTAAACAACACACTCTTAGACAAACAGTGGGTCAAAGAGGAAATTTCAAAAGAAATCTGTAACTACCTTGAAACTAATGAAAACGACAACACAACATATCAAAACCTATGGGATGCAGCGAAAGCAGTCCTGAGAGGGAAGTTCATAGCCATAAATTCATATATTAAAAAAGAAGAAAGAGCTAAAATTGAAGACCTCACTGCACACTTGGAGGAACTGGAAAAACAACAACAAACTAAACCTAAAGGAACTGGGAAGCAGGAAATAACAAAGATTAAAGCAGAACTAATTGAAATAGAGAATAAAAAAGAACTGGAAACAATAAACAAAACCGAAAGCTGGTTCTTCGAGAAGATCAACAAAATTGACAAACCCTTAGCCAGACTAACAAAGAAAAAGAGAGAACAGATGCAAATCCATAAAATAAGGAATGAGCAAGGTGATATCACTACTGACCCCACAGAAATAAAGAGTATCATAAGAGTATACTTTGAAAAATTATATGCCAACAAGAATGACAATTTAGAGGAAATGGAGAAGTTTCTAGAAATGCACAAGCAACCTACACTGATGAAAGAAGAAACTGATGACCTCAACAGTCCAATTACAGGTAAAGAGATAGAATCAGTCGTCAAAAACCTCCCAACTAAGAAGAACCCAGGACCAGATGGCTTCACAGCTGAATTCTACCAAACATTCTGTAAAGAGCTAACACTAATTCTACTTAAGCTCTTCCAAAAAATTGAAGTAGAAGGAATATTACCTAAGTCATTCTATGATGCCAACATTACCCTAATACCAAAACCAAATAAAGATACTACCAGAAAGGAAAATTACAGACCAATTTCTCTAATGAACCTAGATACTAAAATCCTTAACAAAATACTTGCTAATCGCATTCAACAATATATCAAAAGGATTATACACCATGACCAAGTGGGTTTCATGCTGGGTATGCAAGGATGGTTCAATATAAGAAAATCAATCAATGTAATACACCACAAAAACAGATAGAAAGAAAAAAATCACATGATCATCTCTATAGATGCAGAAAAAGCATTCGACAAAATACAGCACTCTTTCCTCATAAAAACACTACAAAAGATAGGAATAGACGGAAAGTTGGTGAAAATGATAAAGGGTATATATGAAAAACCCAAAGCTAACATCATTTTCAACGGTGAAATCCTAAAAGCCTTTCCTCTGAGATCGGGAACAAGAAAAGGATGCCCACTATCACCACTCCTATTTAACATTGTCTTAGAAGTACTCGCACGAGCACTGAGAGAAGAAAATGACATAAAAGGCATCCAGATTGGAAAATAAGAAGTAAAAATTTTATTATTTGCAGATGACATGATCCTATACATAGAAAGCCCTGAAAAATCGACAACAAGGCTTCTAGAACTAATAAAGGAGTTCAGTAATGATGCAGGCTATAAGATCAACACTCAAAAATCAGTAGCACTTCTGTACACCAATAACGATCAAACTGAGGAGGAAATCAGGAAAAAAATACCATTTACAATAGTAAATAAAAGAATCAAACACCTAGGAATAAATTTAACTAAAGATGTAAAGGACTTATATACAGAAAACTACACAACACTGTTAAAGGAAATCAAAGAAGACTTAAATAAATGGAAAAATATTCCCTGTTCATGGATGGGAAGACTAAACATCATCAAGATGTCTATCTTACCCAAACTAATCTACAGATTTAATGCAATCCCATTAAAAGTGAACACTCTATTTTTTAAGGAACTGTAAAAACTAACCAAAAATATATATTTGGAGAGGCAAGAGGCCCCGAATTGCCAAAGATATATAGAAAAAGAAAAATGAAGTTGGAGGTTACACATTACCTGACTTTAAAACATACTACAAAGCTACAGTGAACAAAACAGCGTGGTATTTGCACAAGGATAGACCTACTGACCAATGGAACCGAATTGAGAGTTCTGATATAGATCCTCGCATATACAGTCATCTGATATTTGACAAGGCCACGATGTCCACTCAGTTGGGAGAGAATGGCCTCTTTAACAAGTGGTGCTTGGAGAACTGGATATCCATATCCAAAAGAATGAGAGAAGAATACCTTCCCACACCTTATACAAAAATCAACTCAAGATGGATCAAAGATCTAAATATCAGAGCGAAAACCATAAAAACCTTGGAAGATAATGTAGGGAAGCATCTACAGGACCTTGTAATAGGAAATGATTTCATGAACTTCACAGCCAAAGCATGAACAGCAAGAAAAAAAATGATAAATGGGATCTCCTCAAAATTAAAAACTTCTGCACCTCAAAGGATGTTAATAGGAAAATAAAAATGCAGCCTACCCAATGGGAAAAAATATTCGGAAACCATATACCTGATAGGAGCCTAATATCCTGCATATATAAAGAAATCCTACTCCTTGAAAATAAAAGGAAAAACAACCTATTTAAAAAATGGGCAAGTGACCTGAAAAGACACTTCTCCAAGGAAGAAATACAAATGGCTAAAAAGCACCTGAAAAAATGCTCAACGTCACTTGCTATCAGGGAAATGCAAATCAAAACTACAATGAGATACCATCTTACACCCATCAGAATGGCAGCTATTAAAAAAACAGGAGACACTAAATGTTGGAGAGGATGTGGAGGAATAGGAACCCTCATCCACTGCTGGTGGGACTGCAGTATGGTCCAGCCACTGTGGAGGACAGTTTGGCGGTTTCTCAGAAAACTAGCAATAGATCTTCTGTATGATTCAGCAATTCCACTGCTGGGTATATACCCAGAAGAACTGAAAACAAAAATACAAACAGATATATGCACACCAATGTTCATAGCGGCATTGTTCACCGTTGCCAAAACTTGGAATCAGCCCCGGTGCCCATCAAAAGACGAATGGATAAGCAAAATGTGGTACATACTTACAATGGAATATTACTCAGCTGTAAGAAGGAACAAAGTGCTAGCACATGGAATAACGTGGATGAATCTTGAAGACCTTATATTGAGTGAAGCAAGCCAGGCACCGAAGGATGAACAGTATATGACCTCACTGATCTGAACTGAGGAAAGTGAGCAGTCTCTGAGAACCATTGTCTGAAAGATAGGTTAACAAAGGAGAGTAAGAGAAGAGCAGGCTTTGAGCCATCACCCATATGGACATAATCTATGGTAAAGAGAAAGAGTGTGGTTGCATGTTGGGGGATGCGGCAGATGAATGGTGGTGTTCCTGGGTTTGGAGGTGCAGCACTGGGGGGTGGGTGGATTTGGAAGGGCAGGTTAAAATCCCCAGGGCATGTAAATGTGAATCTTGATATTCCATGGGTAGGAAGAGGGTGGAATCATGGGTCCTGGGGGGCTGGGGGGAAGGGAACAGTCAAGATCTAATGGGGTGTTTGGTGGTTATGGGGAAGGTTTTCCATTACCTTACAGTAATGGACACAGGACATGGTAAATATCTTCAAAACTTTTAAACTGTATCATCTAAATTGTAAACTATACTGTAAATCATTGACAATGTTTAGTTGTTGTATTTTGCTATCTGTATAACAGTTATAACAATGCTAACATTCAAAAAAAACGGGGGGTCAATATGGGGTGGGGAAATTGGGGTGGTTTGGTATCTGGGAGTCTCCGGCACTCCGTATGTGACTTTGCTGTGACCTAAAACTTCTTTGAAAATCAAATGAAAAATTGGGAGACAATGGGCATTGAGAGGGGGAAGGTGTCACAGCACACCAGACATCTGATAACAGTGATAAAAGGAAGGAAAGAAAAAAAGGAGAGAAAGGAAAAAAGAATGAATATATATATATATATTTTTAAAGGAATTTCCTTTGCCTTTTTACCAATTTTCTGAATGTCCCAATCCGCTAATTACATTTTATATTATTTTGTTTTTTGTTTGATTATTTGTTTTTTTTTTTCTTTTTTCTTTTTTTTTCCCCCTGAGTTTCCTTATGTTTGTCTCTTGCATGTAAGCTTATCATACTTGTTTCTTTTCCCTAGTAAGTGTATTTGATTATTTTATGGACTACATGTTCATGGAGGATTTGGATCACAGAAGGGTTACAATGGGTACTGCAGGGGATTATTGGGGGGGTGTCTGGGGGGGGTTTCGTGGGGATTGGTTCATCCGAATATACATGAAAGATATACAAAATCACTAAAAGGAGCGGGGGATGGGGCATGGTCACGATGGGTGGATAATCACAGAAGAAATGAGGGAATCTGAATTCCTAGCCTGGAGAGCTCTGCCACAGTCTCCAAGGGAGTAGCAATAGTCCTCTGAGTTCAGGGACAGTGTCTGTCAAAAGAGGATGGCCCACTGATGTGTTCTTTTTATTGATGACTACCCTTGTGAGTCTTTGCTCTTGTAACTGAGACTTAGCCTGCAGTTGTGGGGTGCCTAAGGGTTGCCACCTGAGAGCCTCCTTGTTGCTCAAATGTGGTGTCTCTCTAAGCGAAAATCAGCATATGATTGCATTACCTTCCCCCCAACGTGGGACATGACTCCCGGGGATGAGCCTCCCTGGCAACGAGGGATTAATACCAAGTGCCAACTGGCAACACTACTGGAAAAAGAACTTGAATAAAAGGGGGAAATGGTAAAGACAAATGAGTTCAAGTGGCTAAGACACTTCAAAGAGAGTCGGGAGGTCATCCCAGAGGTGATTCTTACGCACACCTCAGTAGGTGCTCATAGAACATCTAAGTGCCTATCACCCCACATAGAGTGGCTCCTGAGAGCTCTGGAGACACCCAGGTCCTATATAAGTGGGGTTAGACCCAGAGACTTATGCCTTATCAGTGGGCTCTATTTTGGAATCTGTGCTCCTGAGAGTGACAGAATTGGACTCAAATAAGTCCTCCCTGCACATGGTTCATCAGACCCTTCTATTCAAACCTATATGTGATGCTGAAGTTTTTATGTATACTTCCAGAGACTGGAGCCTCTTGCCTACCTATGTGCCAGGTGTGCATGGAATCTCGGTGGAGCTGCAACTCCTACCCTACAGCTCAATGGACTCATCCAAGTCACTTGGCGAGGAGACAACGATGGGCAATGGCCATCCCAGGGAATGGAGAGGGCCTGCATCTGCAGGCAGGATCATCCCACACACCATATCCATGGAATATAAGCCCTCTCTCACTTGGAGGTGGAGTGGACATCACCATACCAGTCCCCTCAGGATTGGGGGAAGAACTATGGACTAGAATGGACTCTTGGTATTCTCTTGTTCACATATGGTGATTCTAGCAATGGAAGAAATTATAACAATGAGGTGGAGCCAGTGGCCACTAGACACTTTTGGGGCAGGGAGGGGATGAGCAGTTGAAATACAGGGGCTTCTTTGGGATTTGGAGGTTGTCCTGAGTACCTTTGTGGCAACGGATGTAGGCCATTTTAAAATAGCACATACCACTAAGAACTGTGTGGGAGAGAGTGTTGTCTATGGGGTGAACTGTGGTCTATGGTTAGTGGCAA
The DNA here is from genome assembly GCA_026826555.1 of Tolypeutes matacus. Classification (NCBI taxonomy): domain Eukaryota; kingdom Metazoa; phylum Chordata; class Mammalia; order Cingulata; family Chlamyphoridae; genus Tolypeutes; species Tolypeutes matacus. Next base: position 2,001,369 of record JAKSZT010020697.1, read on the forward strand.
GGCCCCAGGATGTGTAAGTCCATTGAGGGTGGTGGGCCACACTTGTGGGAGATGTTTGTGTGGGATGTGGTGGGAGGTGTGGGAGGTGGGCAACATGGGAATCCCACTGGGTTCCGTGTAATATTTTGGGTACCTAAGCACCTCTTAAAATATATTTATATATATACATAAATAACATTTTTGTAAGCAAATGCACATATATGCATATACATTTATATATCATTTTGCAAAAAAAAAAAAAAACATACTGTCTAATTCTATGGGGTTTGAGTGACTTTAGAGGAGACAATTTAAAGGAAATACTACAAGGCTATTTTTTGTACATGATCTAGATTTATATCATTTTTAGAGACAGAAAATCTCTCAAAGAAATACTAATATTTTGAATGAAGAAAACACCAATTTCTTTACTGAGCCTCGGTGTGACAGGTAATTTCATTCAATCTAGTTTGGATTATTCAAGAAGAATAATAATTTCAAAAGGTGATGAGTAGAAGTTACTGATGAAAACACAATGGGGGTTTCAGTGGAGAATATAGTTTCAGGTTTGGAACTCAGATGTGATATTTGAACTGGAAAGTGTAAGTTTCATAACCATAGGTGATAAATAAGTCAAAGGAATGGAAGATATTGCCTAGGTAGAAAGAAAAATGTAAAAGAAGGGCTGTGACTGAATTTTCAGGAGTTGCAAAATTTAATGTTTCAGTAATAGCTTGAAAATATGTAAGGTGGGGCCAGTAAATATCCAATAGAGTGTTGTGGCCTAGAAGACTAGGACAGTAATGGATGACAGAAGGAGGAAATCAAGGAATTAGTTCAAGAATCTTATAACGTGAAGATACATTCAGTGGTTTCATTGAGATGGAGGTAAGGAGACCATCAAGAGTAGTTCCTGTAAGTGGATGAGGTGTAAACCATATCAGAGTGCATTGAGGTGAGAGCAGGAGGTGAGGATAAACCCACTAATTGCTGCTCACAGAAAAAGGTTCGCCTCAATTGGCAAGAGGATTGAAAAACTGGGGAAAGAAAAATCACATACCATTTAAATTTAAATATTTTAAGATAGTATTTTCATAAAACCAATGTATGAAAATTGGCAGTATTTAAAATGGTAATGAGAATAAGCCAGGTCACATCTCATAGTTTGGAGAACTCCCAAGAATCCAAAAAATAAGAGGGGACTTTGAGGTCTACTCTATTCTGAGGCAAGTTCCTAAGAAAAGCCACAATTTGCTCATCTCCTAAATTTCTGTGCTCTTCAATTTCTTTTTGTATGGCAAAAAGCAAACTCTATTTGTATTTCCTTTGTACAGGGCAAACATTTAATAAATCCAATGAGTGATCCATTCCAGGGAGAAAACCCTAATTACACAGACCACAGATACTGAACTTAATCAAGGTTTCATTCAATGAGATGCATTCTGTTCACCTTGATTGAATTTACAAGATGATTAAAAAGTTAAAATCGACTTATAATTTTGGAAAAACAAGAGATAAGATCATTGAAAAGGATGATTGAAAGGCTACTTGATTAATTAACCAAGTATTGATTAACAAATACTTTACAGTTCATTCTTTATAACAGGATATATGCAAAGTTCTGGAAATACAACAGGGAACCAGATATACTGGTTCTATATGGACAAAGAGCTTGAATTCTCTGGAGGAAGGATGGGATTAAAAATAAACTGAAGAGTCCTGGGAAGATTGGATCTGAGAAGGTTCACAGGGCTCAGGTTTCTGACTTAAAAACAATGTAGAAAGAGCCCAAAGCTGTCCAAGGGACCTGTTTTGGGGGGTCAGAAGGTCAGGAGAGTGCTACACAGCTCCTAGAAGGTTGAGGAACAGAGAGATGAAGAATCCAGAACAATAACTATGAGTGCCCAGACCCCCACAATGGCTGGGAAGTGCTCCCCTCTCACAGTCCCAATATATTAAGCTGGGGTAAAACCTAAGGCTCACTGTAGCCAACTGAGAGGGGGACAGATGTCTACCTCTCTGTCAGTTGTTACAAGGAAAATGGAAGGGGGAGTGAGAGGATTTCTCTTCAGTGAATTTAGCCAGCAGAGCTAAACAAAGGAAAGCAAAGAATGAAACAACTCTGTGGAAAGGTGTGCAGTTGAGTGTCATCTGCTAGCTCATCTGGAAATTGCATAAACAAAATACTGCTTTGGGGTTTCTTTGCACCCTAATTCCTAGAAGAAAATCTGCACATTAGTCAGTCCCTGGCATAATTTTGATAACATAAGGTGGGAACTTTTGAAGAGTTAGAATAATTTGAACTATATATCAAAGAAGATCTGGGGAAAAAAAATAGGCAAGAGAGAAAAACTGGCCTTCAGAGAAAATGCACCAACATTCAGATGTCTAGATATCAGCAAAATATTACAAGTCATACTAGGAAACAGGAAGAGATGACCCAGACAAAGGAATAAACCAAATATCCTGAGAAGATACAGGATTTAAGACAATTAATCAATGATAAGAACACAACTCAACTAAATCAATTCAAAGAATAGCAAGAAAATATGACTAAAGAGGTAAGGGATATTAAGAAGACACTATGTGGGCATAAAGAACAATTTGAAAGCCTGCAAAGAAAAGCAACAGATTAAAAAGCATGATAGATGAGATTTTAAAAAATACCTTAGAAGCACATATGTGCAGATTTGAATTACTAAAAGAAAGAGTAATTTCAAAGATAGAACAACTGAACTGGAAAAGACAGGAGAACAGAAAGAGAAGAGAATGAAATAAATGGAACAGGGTCCCAGAGACTTGAACGACAATGTGAAACATACAAACCTTCACATTATTTGTTTCCCCAAATGAGCAGAAAATGGAAAAGTTGCAGAAAGAATATTGAAGGAAATAATGACTGAAATCTTCCTTATGCTTTTGAATAATATAAATATCAATATCCAAGGACTATGCACCCAAAATAGAAAAAATCCAAATAGATATACCCTAAGGTACCTACTATTCAGAATGACAAATACCAGAGCTAAAGAGGGGATTCTGAAAGCAGCAAGAGAAAAGAACATCACTTACAAGGGAACCACAATAAAAATAAGTGATGAACTCTCATAAGAAACCATGGATGGTATTTAAGGTATAGAAAGAGAAAAACTGTGAGCCTAGAAATCTGTATCCATCAAAACTGCCCTTCAGAAATGATAGTGAATTATAAGTCTTCACAGACAAATGAAAACTGATAAAAATATATTATTAAAAGACTGGAATTTCAAGAGATACTAAAAGGAGTGCTGCAGCTTGAAAGGAAAAATTAAGGGCAAGAGACTTGGGGGGGGGGAGAATAGAAATGGAAGGAAGGGTAAATTAAAGGATAAAAAAGACAAAACAAGATATGACAAGAAAAAGCCAAAAGACAAAATGGATAAAGTAATACCTTTAAAATAACAACATTGAATGTTGATGGCTTGAACTCTCCAATCAAAATGGATTAAAAAAATATAAGCCATCTATAAGTTGTCTACAAGAGACTCATCTTAGACATAAGGACATAATGAGTTTAAAAGTGAAATATTGGAAAATGTTATTCCATGTAAGTAGTAACCAAAAAATAGCTGGAGTAATGATACTAATACAGGGCAAAATAGATTTTAAATACACAATTGTTATAAAAGATGGAGAAAGTCATTATATATTAATTTAAAAAGGCAAGTCACTGAGAAGAAATTAATACACTAAGTATTTATGCACCTAACCTGAGTGCCCCAAGATACGAGGTACACACTGGGAAAACTGAAGGGAGAAAAGATGTCGCTATAATAATTGGGCACCTCAATACTCCACTCTCAGTGTTGGATAGAACATTTGCAGAGAGGATAAAGAAACAGAGGGCTTGAAATGATATGATGAATAAACTAGACCTAACAGACATCTATAGAACACTGCACCTCAAAAAAGCAAGATATACATTCTTTATAAGCACTCTTGGATACTTCCCCAAGATAGACCATATGTTTGGTCACAAGAAAAGCCTCAATAAATTTAAAAAGATTGAAATTATACAAAATACTTTCTGTGATCATAATAGAATGATATTGGAAATTGATAATGGATGGAAAAATGGAAAATTCATAAATATGTGGAGATTAAACAACACACTATTAAATAATCAATGACTAGAAGAAGAAATTGCACCAGAACTCGGCAAATATCTTGAGATGAATGAAAATGAGAATACAACATATCAAAACCTCTAGGACACCACAAAGAAAGAGCTAGAAGGAAATTTATAGCTCTCAATGCTTACACAGAAAAGATGATAGAGGAGAGTGGATGTAGCTCAAGTGGTTGAGCACATGCTTCCCATTTACTAAGTCCTGGGTCCCATCCCTGGTACCTCTTCAAAAACAAAACAAAGGCTAAAACAACTTTCATTGGGGAGCGAATGTAGCCCAGTAGTTGAGCACCTGCTTCCAATGAATAAGGTCCTGGGTTTAGTCCCAGGAATGCCTTAAAAAGAAAAGAAAGAGCTATAATTGAAAATCTAACTGCACACCTGGAGTAAATAGAAAAAGATGAGCAAACTAGTTCCAACCCAAGACAAAGGAAAGAAATACAAAGATCAGAGCAGAAGTAAATGAAATAAAAAACAAAAAAGTGATTAAGGGAAGCAAGATGGCATCAGTTTAGGAGGGCACTCACTGAATAGCTCTCTGAGGATGGCTGATTGGGGACAGGGTCCTGCCCAGGGGTCTGTGTTGTGGGCGCATGGAATGAGAGGCTTGGGACATCTATCTGGAGGCAGCTCGGTGGTGTGGATTGCTCGGTAGAGATTCATGAGTTTTAACCCTATCTGTGGAGGTTAACACAGATGGCTGAGCCCCACCCTCAAAGGAAAAAGCTGGTTTGAGCTGCGAATCCTGGCAGCAACCCGATGAGAGGGAGTGTTCCCCAAGAGTGGGAGGATTCTGGTGGAGGGTAGAGAGGGCTTTCTTTTCTATGGAGTTTGCTGTCTGGAACCCCTTGCAGCTCTGGGAAATGAAATAGCTGGCTTGAAGCAGGACCAGGATGAGGGAAGTGGCAAGTCTGCTGAGGAAGGTTGATTTACCTAGCTGCCCAGGGATATGCCCAAAGCACTGCTGGCAACCCGGTGAGAGGGAGCATTCTCTGAGAGGGGTAGGGTTCTGAAGGAAGATGGAGTGGGGTTTCCTTTCTGTCGATTTGGCTGCCTGGACCCCATCATAGCTTTGTGGAGAGATAAACTGGCTTGAAGTAGTGCAAGGCTTAAGGGAGAGGAGAATCTACTGAAGAAGCCTGATTTACCCAGCAGCCTGGTGACACTGAGACTTGGCTCCAGAGAGGATGGGGTCACTCATTTTTACCATTCTGCACTGACTAGCATCAGAGCTTCAACTACCCTGGGGAGGCCAGGAAATGGGAAGTGCTTGATTAGTGTCCATGACCCTAGTTAGTACCCCCTCAGTGAAGGGGGAGATCTAGAAGAGGACATATTTTGGGTCCCTTATTTCACCAAAAAAAAAAAAGATAGTTACTTTAAAAAATAAAAAATGAATTTTTCTTTTAAAATTAGTTTTATAGCTAAAATCTGCCTCAAAACCTACAGATAGAACCTTGCAGGGCAATTGATTGATAAATACAAGCAGGCTGAGAGGTTCCACAAGGGCACAGAAAGGAATACTGTTCTTCCTTAGATTTGTTTGACTGCTTGCTTGTGTGGTTGTTTGGTTTTTCTCTGTTTATTTGTTGACTCTTGCTTTTAGTAACTCTTTCTTCCCCCCATTTCCTTTTTCTTTCATTTTTTAAAATAACGTGCTGCTAGCTTGTCTCTTCTTTGCTGTGCTTCTTCTTCAGTGATTTCCCATTCTTTATCTTGATTTTGTATCCCAAGCTATCTCTTTTCCTTCCGTCATCTTTCTGCCTTCTGCTTTCTGTTGTGGTTCTTATATACCACGTTTTTTCATTAGCCCACAACTTAAGGATGTCAATTTCTATTCTATCTATTCTGTTTTCTTCATTTTTTAATTAATATTAACTTTTCCCTTTCAGCCATTTCTTTACTCTTTCTCTCCCTCCTCATCATTCTAGCCTTCCAAATCATTATATATATATTCCTCTATTTGGTTTCCCTTTCCCTTGTAGTTACTCCACTTTTTTCCTATTATTCTACACTGCCTACATGAGCTAAATATTCATTTCACTGAGTCTTATACCGCCCCTCTCCTAACTTTAATCAATATACAATTATACTTCTTTGTTTCTCAGATCTTTTGATTCCTCTGGCTCTAAACTTTTGCCTTCAAGGGAACATGGAAAGAGGCAAGGAATAAAATAAGAAGAAAAATTGTCAAAGAGAAAACTTAACACACACACAGAACCACCAGCTAAATAAAACTCTAGAGCAGAGAGAGAAGCTAATCAACAGAATAAACCCACCAAGATAAAATGATGACTAGAGGGTACCAAAAATTTACAAACCACACTGAGAAACAGGAAGACATGGGCCAGTCCAATGAACAAACTAAAAACCAGGAAGAGATGCAGAACATCAAACAACTAATCAAAGCTTTCCAAACAAATATCACGGACCACCTTAATGAAGTGAAGGAAGAGATTAAGGATATTAAGAAGACACTGGGAAAACATACTGAAGAAATTGTAAGCATACATAAAAAGTTAACGGATATGATGGTGATCAATGGCACAATCCAAGAAATAAAAAAGACGCTGGATTCACATAACAGCAGATTTGAACAGGCAAGAGAAAGAATTAGTGATGTGGAAGACAGTACATCTGAAATCAAACAGATAGTAGAACAGACAAACAAAAAGATATAAAAATCCAGCAGGGATACAGGGATTTAACCAACAACACAAAATGCACAAACATATGCATTATGGGTATCGCAGAAGGAGAGAGAAGGGAAAGGGAACAGAAGGAGAGTTGAAGGAAATAATGGCTGAAAATTTCCCAGCCGTATTGAGATGGATGTGCAGATCCAGGAAGCACAGCACATCCCAAACAGTATAAATCCCAACAGGCCAACTCCCAGATATATACTTGTCAAAATGTCCAATGTTCAAGACAAAGAGAAAATACTCAAGGCAGCAAGAAAAAAGAGAACCACCACATACAAAGGAAGCACAATAAGATTAAATACTGATTTCTCATCTGAAACCATGGAGGCAAGAAAACAGTGGTATGACATAGTCAAAGTACTAAAAGAAAAATACTTCCAGCCATGAATTCTCTATCCAGCAAAACTGGCATTCAAAAATGATGGAGAGTTAAAAATGTTCACAGATAAAAATAAATTAAAGAGTATGCCAGTAATAAACCTGCACTTCAAGAAAAAGTAAAAGAAGTTCTACAAGTTGAAAGGAAAAAAAGGGGGAGAGAGAGGTGGAGGAGAGATTAAAAACAACTAAAAAGACAAAAACAGAAAAAAACAAACAAACATATGACATATATTAACTCAAGGAAAATATGGCTGAAGTAAGAAATTCATTGTAAGTAGTAACACTGAATGTTAATGGATTAAATTCACCACTCAAGAGACACAGACTGGCAGAATGGATAAGGAAATATGATCCATCAATATGCTGTCTACAAGAAACCCACCTTCAACCCACGATTCAAGGAGGATGAAAGTGAATGGCTGAAAAACAATTTACAAACTAACAATAGCCAAAAAAGGGCAGGAGCAGCTATTCTAATATCAGACAATATAGACTTTAAATGCAAAACTATTGGAAGAGACAAAGATGGACACTATATATTAGTAAAAGGTGTAATCCCTCAGGAAGAGAGAACAATAATAAACATTTATGCACCTAATCGGGGTTCCTCAAAATACATGAGGCAAACTCTGGAAAAACTAAGTGGAGAAATAAATGTTTCTACAATTATAGTGGGGGACTTTAATACACCATTATCATCATTAGACAGAACATTTAGACATAGAATCAATAAAGAAACAAAGACTCTGAACAATACATTAGAGGACCTGGACTTAATAGACATATACAGAACACTACACCCAAATACAGCAGGATTTACATTCTTCTCAAGTACACATGGATCATACTCCAAGATAGACCACATGCTAGGCCACAGAACAACTCCCAATGATTCAGAAAGATTGATATTATACAAAGTAATTTCTCTGACCACAATGGAATGAAATTGGAAATCACTAAGGGCCAGATAATCAGACTAGGCACAAAGATATTTAAGTTAAACAACACACTCTTATACAAACAGTGGGTAAAGGAGTAAACCTCAAAAGAAATCAGTAACTACCTTGAAACTACTGAAATTGACAATGCAACATATCAAAACATATGAGAGGCAGCAAAAGCTGTCCTCAGAGGGAAGTTTATAGCCATAAATACATATATTAAGAAAGAAGAAAGAGCTAAAAATTAAAGACCCAATTGCACGCTTGGAGGAATTGGAAAAACAACAACAAATTAAACCTAAAGGAAGTAGAAAGAAGGAAATAACAAAGATTAGAGGAGAACAAAATGAAATAGAGAACAAGAAAGCACTAGAAAAAATAAATCAAACAAAAAGCTGGTTCTTTGAGAAGATTTTTTGAATAACAATTAACCAAAAAACTATACAATGTAGAGGAGGTGGACAGATTCCTAGAAATACACTAACTACCTTCAGTGGCCCTAGAAGAAATAGAAAAACTCAACAACTAGCCATAAGTGAAGAGGTTAATACAGTCATCAGAAACATCCCAAAGGGAAACAGATGTGGCTCAAGTGATTGGGCTCCCATCTACCATATAGAAGGTCCAGGGTTCAATACTTGGGTTCTGTGGTGAATAAAGCAAGATGGCCCACATGGCAAGCTGGCTTGAGCAGAAAGCTGACCCTTGCAGAGTGCTGGCCTGTGCAGGAGCACTGGCCCACACAGATTGCTGGCCTGTGTGAAGAACTGGTGCAGCAAGATTCACAAAAAGTGTCACAGAGAAGAGACAATAAGATAAGCAGCAAGTCATGGAGCTGAGGTGGCACAAGGGATTGAGAAGCCTCTATCCACTCCAGAAGGTCCTGTGATCAGTTCATAGTGCCACCTAAAGAGAAGATTAGCAGACATAGAGGAACACACAGAGAGCAGACAGCAAGTGCAAAAACAATGAGGGAGGAGTAAATAAATAAATCTAAAAAAAAAAAAAATCCCAAAGATGAAAAGCACAGGACCAGGTGGCTACATAGGTGAATTCTACCAAACCTTCAAAGATGATCTAATACCAATCTTGATCAACCTCTTCCAAAACAATTGAACAGGAATGAATGCTATGAAACTCATTCTATGAAGCTAACATCTCCCTAATACCAAAACCAGATAAAGATAATACAAAATAAGAAAATTACAGACCAATATCTCTAATGAATAGAGATACAAAAATTCTCAACAAAATACTTGCAAACTGAATCCAAAAGCACATTAAAGAATTATACACCACAATCAAGTGGGTTTTATCTCAGGTAAGCAAGGGTGGTTCAACATAAGAAAATCAATTAGTGTAAAAAACCTCATTGATAAATTGAAGAAGAAAAATCGCTTGATCCTCTCAATTGATGCAGAAAAGTTATTTGATAAAATACACCACCCACATTCTTGATAAAAACACTCCAAATACAGGAATAGAGGGAAACATTCTCAATATGGTAAAGTGCAAATATGAAAAACCTACAGCTAACATTGTACTCATCAGTGAAAGAATTAAAGCTTTCCCACTGAGATCAGGAACAACATATGGATGCCCACTGTCACCATTGTTATTCAATACTAGGATAGATAAAATGAACCCAAATAGAAAAGAAAGAAGTAAAACTTTCACTATTTGTTGATGATATGATACTATATCTAGAAAATCTTTAAAAATCCACGAACTACTAGAACAAATTCAGCAAAGTGCAGGTATGCAAGATTAATATGCAAAAATCAATAGCATTTCTATACACTACTGATGTGCAATCTGAGGACAAAATCATAAAAAAAAATTCCATTTGTAATAGTGACTAAAATAATCAAATATTTAGGAATAAACTTTACAAAGCACGTATAGTACCTGTATTCAGAAAATTACAAAATATTGTTAAAAGAAATTTTAAAAGCCTTTAATAAATGGAAGGACATTCCATGTTCATGGATTGGAAGAATAAATATCATTAAGTTATCAATTCTACCCCAACTGATTTACACAATCTCAATAGAAAACCCAACAGACTTTTTTGTAGAAACCTAAATGGAAATTACCAAAAATATTTGGAGGGAATATATCCCTGAATAGCAAAAAATGTTTTAAAAATGTAGACTAAAGTTGGAGAACTCTCACTTCCTGACTTTAAAGCATATGACATAGCTGCAGTGGTAAAAACAGCATGGTACTGGCATAAAGACAGAGAGATTGACCAATGCAAACAAACTTTGAACTCAGAAATAGACCCTCACATCTACTGTCAAGTGATTTTTGTCAAGGCTGTTAAGCCTATCCAGCTGGGCCAGAAGAACCCCTTCAACAAGTACTGTTGGGAGAACTTGATAGCCATATCCAAAGAAAGAAAGAGAACCCCTATCTCTCACCTTAAACAAAAATTAACTCAAAATGGATCAAGGACCTAAATATACAAGCAACAATCATAAAACCTCAAGAATAAAATGTAGGAAAACATCTTCAAGATATTGTGGGAGGTGGTATTTTCTTAAACCTTGTACCAAAAGCACAAGCAACAGCAACAAAAAAAATAGATCAATGGGACCTTCTCAAAACTAAACACTTTTTCACCCCAAAGTAGTTTGTCAAAAAGGTAAAAAGACAGCTAATTCAATGAGAGAAAATATTTGGCAATTACATATCAGATAAGGGTTTTTTTTTTTTATTGTGGGTAAAAATCAAAATTTTCACAATACATACCAACACTTGCAAAATGATATATAAATATATATGCATATATGTGCATTTGCTTACAAAAATGTTATTTATGTATATATATAAATATATTTTAAGAGGTGCTTAGATACCCAAGGGTTTAATATCCATGATATATAAGGAGAACATAGAATTCAAAAATAAAAATACAAACAACCAATGAAAAAGTGTGCAAAGACTTGAAAAGACAATTATCCATAGAAGAAATACAAATGGTGAAGAAATATGTGAAAAAATGTTCAACATCACTAGTGATTAGGGAAATGCACATCAAAACTACGAGTTATCAATTAGACTGGCCACTATTAAAAAGTCAGAAAACTGTAAATGTTGCACAGTATGTGGAAAGATAGGAACACTTATTCACTGTTGGTGGGAATGTAGAATGGTACAGCCGCTGTGGAAGATTGTGTGGCAGTTTCTAAGAAGTTGAATATAGACTTGACATGTGATCCAGCAATACCATTACTAGTTATATACCCAGGAGAACTGCGTGCAACATCATGAACAGACATCTGCACAACAGTGTTCATAATGGCATTATTCATGATAGCCAAAATTTGGAAACAACCCAGGTGTCCATCACCTGATGAATAGATAAACAAATTGCGGTGTATGCACATGATGTAATATTATGTAGCTGAAAGAAAAATGTACACATGAAGCATATCACAACAAGGATGAAACTGGAGGACATTATATTGAGTGAAGCACCCAGGACCAAAAAGAAAAATACTGTATGATTCCACTATCAGGAACTGAATATACTATGTAAACTCATGGAATTCATTATTAGGATATAGGTCACCAGTTAATAGAATAATGGTAGAGAATGGAAACCTGAGGTTTGAATGAATAAGGGGTTAAAAGATTTTTTTGTAAATCTTTGGAAATGAATGGAAAAGGCAAAGGCACTTCATGGTATTTATGACTAGCAGAGCTATTATATGGGTATGACAGTAGCCAAAAGGGAAAGTCTAAGGACATTTATATTACTAGAAGGAAAGTTGAAAAATGTAACATGGAACTGTGTATAACACAGGGAAATCTCATTTAAAATACAAATATGGGTGAAATTTCATATATAAGACTTTTACAAAATATAAATACAAATATACTACAGAGAAGGAAACAAAATAGCAGCTATGTATGGAAAGGGAAGCATAGAGAGATAAACAGGTGATGAGTTTTGTTTTGTTGGGTTTTGTTTTTCATTTCTGCAATAATGAAAATGCTCTAAAGCTGAATGAATTGATGATTTTACAACCTTGTGGTTATACTGAATACCACTGATTGTACACTTTGGATAGATTTATGCTTTATAATATGTATCAATAAATTAAAAAAAACAAAGTGATATGAAGAAATATGAAAAATTGTGATGACCTTAATGTCATTAAATTGAAACAGTTGGTGAGATAGAGTATATAGGAAGGTTGTCTTTGTGCAGAGGCCACATAGTACTCTCAAGGACATTTTATTATTATCTCTCACTAAATAAAATAAAATGTTTTAGAACACTGTTTTTGTAGGGAAATTTAAATTTAAATACTTACAATAGAGTACTATGCAAATTTATGGTTTTCTTACTAATAATTTGCATTTATATCTGAATGGAATTGAAAGATTTCACTTTTTATTGATTTCCTAGTTTTAGTGGATTTTAAAAATCTGAATATAGTTTTGCAAATATCACTAGAAAAACATTGTGAGATATATAAACTTATACAGATAGATACATATGAGAAAAATTTTCCTTTTATTAAAAGATAGGGTTGTATAATATGTGAGATAGGGGTCCTCTTTCTTTCTTTTAGATATGGCTATGCCTTTCTCTCAGCACAATTTGTTGAATAGACTGTTCTGGTCCAGCTGGGAGGGCTTAACAGCCTTGTCAAAAATCACTTGACTGTAGATGAGGGTCTATTTCTGAGTTCTCAATTTAGTTACATTGGTTAATATGTTTATCTTTAGGCCAGTACCATGCTAATTTTTTTTTTTACCACTATAGCTAAGTAATATGCTTTAAAGTAAGGAACTCAAAGTCCTCCAACTATACTCCTTTTTAAGATATTCATTGTTTTGTATCTTCTCTCTTTTTATTAGATACAGAGAGAAAACAAGCATAGTATTAGCATTAAGATAGACAGATTGACAAATGGAACCATATCAAGAACTCAGAAATACCCCCTCTCATTTACAGTCAAGTGATTTTTTTAAAGATTTCTCCCCCTATTGTTTACATTCACTGTCTGCTCATGTACTCCCTAGGAGGCACCAGAAACTGAACCCAGGGCCACCTGTGTGGGAGGGAAGCACCCAATCACTTGAGCCACCTCTCCCTCCCTGCTTGTTGTTTCTCATTGTGTTTCTTCACTGTGTCTCTTGGTTGCATCATCTCACTGTGTCATCTTGTTGCATCAGCTTGCCACTCCAGCCCATCACATCAGCTCACAGTCTTGGTAGTTTTCTTTAGGAGGCACCATGAACCAAATCTGAGGCCTCCCATATGGTAGGCAGGAGCCCAGCTGCTTGAGCCATATACACTTCCCTCAAGTGATTTTTGACAAGGCTGTCAAGATCTTTCAGCTGGACCACAACAGGCTTTTCAACAAATTGTGTTGGTAGAACTGGATATCCAAAAGAAAGAGGCAACCCCTATCTCACACCTTATACAAATTTAACTCGAAATAGACAGATGGGGGAAGGCTAGTGGATGAATAAAGCATTCAAAGAATCAGCTTATCTTACAGTGCAGTTTGCAATCTAAACAGAGCTAACAAAAGCACTTGTTTTGTGGGTTCAGAAGACCAGAAGCACATCCTGCAATATCCTTGAAAGAATGGAGGAAGGAGACTGCCCATTTGCAGTGAAATTTTGTGATTAGAGCACCCCACACCATGGAGACCAGTACCCATCTTCCTCTGGTGGCACAATCTACCTAAGGAAATATTTCATGGCTGGAGTTGGAAGCCCCACATCCTAAAATCAGGGAATGAAGAGGTGGTTGGGCACTGACTTCAGCTACTGATTAGTAAATTTGGCTGGCTAAAGAATAATCTTAAGAATAGCTAGGGGTCGGATGTGGCTCAACTGGTTGGGCATCCGTCTCCCATATGGAGGGACCCGGGTTTGATCCCCGGGACCTCCCGGTAAAAAAAAAAAAAAAAAAAAAAAAAGAATAGCTAAAGTTTGAATCTGTCCTGGTTAAAAAGAGCCTAGTAGCCACCATTTTAACTCTGTCCCTGGCATGAGGCGAAGGGAGGCTGATTGAAAATCACAGAGATGGAAGGGACTGGCTTACTTTCACCCAGATCTAATTGCAGCCCTAGCTTAAGTTCCAGCCCCACCCCTGGCAGGGAAGAAGCTGGGTAGATCTGCACCAGACTCTCCAAGTGCAGGGACATTCAGCTGCCACAGTCTGGATAGGCAGACAGCTGGGGCTTCTTCCCACCCTCATAGGACAGGAGGGGAGCTGTGTTTCCTTAACCTCTCAGGGCAAATGCAAGTGCTTTTGGCCTACATGAACTCAAATGTTGGGCATCTGTTTCTCCAACCCCATCCTTTATAGGACAAGAGGGATTGGTGTTTCCTACCCTCTTGAGTAACTGCAGGTGCTTTTGGCCCACACAAACTGAGTAGTCAGACAACTGTAGCTCCATCCCTGATGTCTCAAGCAGTAAAGGAGTGGAGATGGGTTTCCTTGGACTTTCTGGACAACAGCAGGCAATTTTGCCCACATGGACTGGACTGTTGGGTGCCTATGTACCCACCCATACCCACCAATAGGATAGGAAGGGACTGATGTTTCCTCAGCCTTTATGGGCAATGGCAGGCATTATTGGCCTGCAGAGATTGAACTGTGGATCCACCAACACTCCCCAATAGGATAGGATAGTAGAGGACTGGTGAGCAGGAAGAATTTGAAAGCATACATAGGAAAACAGCAGCTCTTATGTGCCTTATGAAAGGCACAATAAATTTTAAAAAATGCACTGGAGGCATACAACAGGAAATTTGAGTAGGCAGAAGAAATAATCAGTATGCTTGAAGACATGGCCTTCAAAAGTGAACATACAAAAGCACAGATGAAGAAAAAAATATAAAAAATTGCAAAAGGTCTCAGAGAACTAAATGATGGCAAGTGATATGCAAACATAACTGTCATGGCTATCCCAGAAGGAGAAGAGATGGGAAAAGGGGTAGGAGGAATATTTGAAGAAAAATGGTAGAAAATTTACCAACCCCAAAAAAGACATAGATATCAATGTCCAAGCACAATGTACTCCCATCTGAAAAAATCCAAATACATCAACTCCAAGACACATGTTAATCAGAAAATCAAATGCCAAAGACAAAGAGAGAATTCTGAGAGCTGCAAGAGATAAATGATGCATAACATACAAGGCATACCTAATAAGATTAAATGCCAACTTCTCATGAGAAACCATAGGGACAAGAAGGCAGTGGTATGATGTATTTAAGATACTGCAGGAGAAAAACTGCCATCCAAGAAACATATATGGCAACATTGTCTTTTGAAAGTGAGGGCAAGTTTAGAATATTCACAGATAAAGACAAAATGAGAGTTTGTAACCAAGAGACTGACTTTCATGGAAATGCTAATGGGAGTGCTACAGCCTGAATAGAAAAGACAGGAGAGAGTTGTTTGGAAAAGAGTCTAGAAATGAAGATTATATCAGTAAAAGTAACTAAAAGTGTAACAAAATTGGTGAAAATAAAATATGACAGATAAATCCCAACAGTCAAAATGAGTGACATAACAACTGCCTTTATAGTAATAACATTGATTGTATTTTAATGGATTAAACTTCCCAATCAAAGACACAGACTGGTAGAATGGATAAGAAAATATAAGCCATCTACATACTGTCTACAAAAAACTCACCTGAGACCAAGGACACCAACAGATTGAAATGGAATGCTGGAAAAAAGATATTCCACACATGTAGTAACCAAAAAAAAAAAAAAAAAAAAAAGCTGGAATACCTATATTTATATCAGATGAAGTAGACTTTACAAGCAAAACTATTAGAGACAAGGAAGGATATAATATATTAAAATAGGCAATTCACCAAGAAGAAATAACAATCATAAATGTATATGCACATAACCAGGACGCCCCAAATTACATGGGGCAAACAGTGGCAAAACTGAAAGGAGAAATAGATGTCTCTAAAAAATAGTTGGTCTTCAATATACCACTCTCAGCATTGGATAGAACATTTGAGGAGAGGATCAATAAGAGAACAGAGGGCCTGAAAAATATGGTAAAGGAATTAAACCAAATGGACATATACAAGAACATTGCACATCAGAACAGCAGGCTATATATTCTTCTCAAATGCTTATGATCTTTCTCCAGAATAGACCATATGTTGGGACACAAAGTAGATCTCAAAAAATTCAACAAGATCAAAATTATACAAATCACTTACTTTGATAATAATGGAATAAAGTTGGAGATCAACAAGAAGAAGAAAAAGGGAAAATCACAAATATATGGATATTAAACAACACATTGCTAAATAATCAGTGGGTCAAGAGAGAAATTTTGAGAGAAATCAATAAATATATCAAGATGAATGTCAATGAGAATACAACATATCAAAACCTATGGGATGTGGTAAAGGCAGTGCTGAGAAGGAAATTATATCACTCAATACTTACATTAAAAAAGAAGAAGAGCTAAAATCAATGACTTAACTACATAGCAGGAGGAACTAGAAAAAGAACAGCAAATTATTTCCAAAGCAAGCAGAAGGAATTAAGTAACAAAATCAGAGCAAAAATAAATGAAATTGAGTACAAAAAAAAAACAATAGTGGTTAATAAAACCAAAAGTTGGTTCTTTGAGAAGATTAAGAAAATTGACAAACCCTTAGATAGGCTGACAAAGAAAAAAAGGAGATGCAAACAAATAAAATAAAAAATTGAAAGTGAGGGCTTTACTACTGATCCCTACAGAAATAAAAGAGATCATAAGAATATACTATGAACAACTGTATGCAACAACCAGACAGTGCTGATGAAATAGAAAAATTCCCAGAAAAGTATGAACAAACAACACTGAACCTAAAAGAAACAGAAGACCTAAACACACCATTCACAATAGATTGAAATAATCATCAAACAACTCCCAAAAAATAAAAGCCCAGGACCAGGTGGTTTCAAAGGTAAGTTCTACTAAGCATTCAAAAAAGATTTAATACCAATCTTCCTCAAGCTTTTCCAAAAAACTGAACAAGAATAAAGGCTACTGAACTCATTCTATGAAGCCAATATCACTCTATACCAAAGCCAGATAAAGATATTACAAAAATTAAATTACAAACCCATTTCCCTGATGACTATGGATGCAAAAATCCTCAACAACATAGTTTCTTATTGAATACAGTAACACATTAAAATAATTATTCCTTGTGATTAAGTGGGTTTTATACCAGGTATGCAAGCATGGTGTGGTTCAACACAAGAAAATCAATCAGCCTAATACACCACATTAATAAATCAAAGAAGAAAAATCACATGATCCTATCAATTGATGCAGAAAAGGCATTTGACAAAACACAGCATCCTTTCTTGATAAAATACTACAAATGTTAGGAATTTAAGAAAACTTTCTCAACATGATAAAGGCCATAAATGAAAAACACACAGCTAACATTGTGCTCAGTGGTGAAAGATTGAAAAGCATTCCCATTGAGATCAGAAACAAGACAAGGATGCCCAATATCACCACTATTTTTCAATATACTGCTAGATGCTCTAACTATAGCAATCAGTCAAGAAAAAGAAATAAAACATATCCAAATCGGAAGGGAAGAAGTAAAACTTTTGCTATTTGCAGATGATATGAAGCTATACCTAGATAGTCCTGAAAAATCTACAAGAAAACTGCAAGAGCTAATAAACAATTTCAGTAGACTGGCAGGATACAAGATCATTAAGCAAAATAAGTGGTGTTCCTATACACTAGTAATGCATAGTCTGAGGAGGAATTCAGGAAATAATACCATTTACAATAGCAAATAAAATAATCAAATATTTAGGAATAAACTTAAGTATGGATGTAGATTACATGTATTCAGAAAACTACAATGCATTGCTAAAAGAAATAAAAAAGATCTAAATAATTGTAAGAATATTCCATGCTCATGGATTGGAAAACTAAGTATCTTTTAGATGTCAATTCTACCCAAAGTGATATATAGATTCAATGCAATACCAATAAAAATTCCATCAGTACTTTGTAAACCAATGGAAAACACAACTATCAAATTTATTTTTTAGTGTAAGGGGCCTTGAATAGTCATAAACATCTTAAAAATAAAAAGCAAAGTTGAAGAACTTTCACCTCTGGACTTTGAATCATATTACCCAGCTACAGTTATTTTAAAAACAGCATGGTGCTGGCATAAAAATAGACACACAGACTAATGGAACCAAATGGATAATTGAGAAACAGACACATCTATGGGCAAGTGATATTTGACAAGGCTGTCATACACACCCAGCTGAAGCAGAATAGTCTATTCAACAAAAGGTGCTGGGAGGACCGGATATCCATAGCCAAAAGTAAGAAAGAGGACCTCTGTCTCACACCTTATACAAAAATTAACCCCAAATAGGTCAAAGACCTAAATATAAAAGCAAGAACCATAAAGCTCCTAGAAGAAAACGGAGAAAAACATCTTTAAGTCCTGGTGGTAGGTGGTGGATTCTTTAACCTTACACTGAAAGCATGAGTAATGAAAGAAAACAGGATAAATGGGATCTTCTCAAACTTAAACACTTTAGTGATTCAAAGGACTTTGCCAAGAAGGTGAAAAACAGCCCATTCAATGGAAAAAATATTTGGAAACCACATATCCAATAAGGGTTTCATTTCCATTCTATATAAAGAGATCATACTACTCTATAAAAAGAGCAAGCCATCCAATTAAAAATTTGGTAAATGGGGAGTGGATGTGGCTCAAGCAGTTGAGCATCTGCTTCCCACATGGGAAGTCCTGGATTCAGTTCCCTGTGCCTCCTTAAAAAATAAACAAACCACAAACAAAACATACAAAGGCCTTGGTTAAATCCCCAGCCATGGTACCTCAAAAAATGGACAAAAAACTTAAACATTTATCCAAATAGGAAATATAAGTGGCCAAAAGACACGTGAAAAATATTCAATATCATTAGCTATTAGGGAAATGCAGATCAAAACAACAATGAGATATCTCACACTGCATAAAATTGCCATTATTAAATACGAAAAACAATAAGTGCTGGAAAGGATGTGGAGACAGGAACACTCCTTCACTGTTGGTGGGATTTAAAATGGTGCAACCTCTGTGGAATACAGATTGGTGGTTCCTCAGGAAGTTAAATATAGATTTGCCATATGATCCATAAACTCCAGAAGAACTGAAAACTGTGAGGTGAACAGACATTTGCACACTGATATTCATAGTGGCATTATTCGCAATTGCCAAAAAATGGAAGCCACCCATGTCCATCAACCAATGACTGGATAAACAAAATGTGGTATGTACATATGATGGACATCTATGCTGCTGTAAGAAAAAATGAAATTGGGACACATATGATAACATGGATTAACCTTGAAGACATTATGTTAAGTGAAATAAGCCAGACACAAAAGGACAAATATTGCATGGTGTCTATGAATTAAATATGAAGAATAAATGCTTGAAGTTAAAACCTAGAGTAAAGATTATTAGGAGATAAGAGGGTAGCTGAGAATAAGTATTGATATTTAATGTATGTGGAAGTTTTAATTAACTTCACTGTAAATTTGTGGAAATGGATAGAGTTGAAGATAACACATCATAATGAGGAGAACTAATGTAGCTATTCCATAAATGAGATTGTGGCAGAAAAGGTAGTCTTGGGATATAAAAATGAATTGAAATACAGCTCTAGAGTAATCTAGGGACTGAAAAACAATGTGCACCCAGAGGTAGATGAAAATTGTGATTACTAGTAGGAATACAAACTGTCCTTCTATGAAATACAACAAATGTACACCACTATTGCAAGTTGGTAAGAATGTGGAGCAGCATGGGAAAATACAATTAATGTAACCTGTGAACTATTGTTAACAGCAACACTGTAATAATCTTGCATCAATACCAAAGATGTACTGTGTTAATAATAGGCTGGGATGAACAAAATATACAAAATGGATGCTATAGACCACAGTTAGTGGTAATAGTCTGATGACATCATCTCATAATTTATAAAAAATGTTCCACAAAAATGTGGTGGAGCATTGTTGTATGGGAATTCCACAGATGTTCATGATTGTTTTGTAATTTCACAAACTCTTTAATTAAAATATATTTTAGCAAAAGAAGTTAAATTATCTCTATTCTGAGATGACATGATCATATACAGAGAAAAACCCTATAGCAGCCACACAAACACGTCTACACTCATGCACATACACACCCTATTAGAGCTAATAAATAAATGCAGTAAGGTTGCAGTATAAAAGATTAACATGCATAAGTCAGTTGTATTTAGGCAAATTGTGAGGAATCTAAAAAGAAAATTAAGAAAAATTAATTTTCAGAAACATCAATAATAATAAAATTGCTATGAATAATTTTATCCAAGGTATGTAAGATTTGTATACTCACATCTATAAAATATTGTTGAAAGAAATTAAAGATGACCTAAATAAATAGAAAGACATTCCATTGAATGGAATAGCAGATTTAATATAGTTAAGGTGGCAATTTTCCCACCAACAGATATAGAGATAAAATGCAATGCCTATCAAAATTTCAGAGCCCAATTTTTAAAATAAATGTAATAAACCAAAAACAAACAAACAAGGAAAATCTTCACCTCTCACTGAAAATGCTCTAATAATGATTGAAGTGATGAATGCACAACTATGTGATTATACTAAATACCATTGATTGTACACACTGGATGAATTGTATGCTTCATTACGTATCAATAAAATTAACTACTTTTTGAAACTTACCTTTGAAATCAGGAAATTACAAAGAGACATGGAATAGATAAAATTATACTGGAAAACAGCAAAACTAGAAGATATCCAATTTTATATTTCAAAACATAATACAAATCTACAGTTATTAAAATAGGATGATACTGGCCTAAATGTAAACATCTAAAACAATGGAATAGAATTGATACTTCAGAAATAAACCAATATATTTATAGTCAGTTTTCAACAAATCTGTCACTAAGTCTTGCACTCAGGAAAGAACAGTGTCTTCACAATATGGTGGTGAAAAAATGCATATGCATATGCAAAGCATGAATTTTGATCCTTACCTTACAATATTTACAAAAAATTAAGTCATTTTAAGAGGTAAATATAAGAGCAAAACTATACTACTCATAAGTAAATATAGAGGGGATTCTTCATTATTTTGGATGTGACGATTGTTGCTTAGATATGACATTAAAATCCCTAGAAACAAATGAAAAAATAGACAAAATATATTTCATAAAAATTAAAAACTTTTTCATCAAAGGTCCCTCTCAAGAAAACGAAAAGATAACCTACAGAGAGGAAGAAAATACTTTCCATATATCTGAGGTGGGCCTCGTATCCAGAATGTGTGTTTTAAAAATCCCTTACCATTTAACATAAAGACAAATAATCTAATTTAAAATGTGCAAAGTATTTGGATAGACATTTCTTCAAGGAATTCATGAAATTGGCTAATAAACCCATGAAATGATGCTCAACATGCTTTTAGTCATTAGGGATATGCAAATCAACACCACAATTTCACATCACTTCAAACCTGCTTGGATGGTTATACATTATTGAAAATCTAAAATAACTGTTTGTGAGCATGTGGAGAAATTCAAATCCCTGTACATAGCTGGTAGATATGTACAATGGTACAACCCATTATGGAAAATATTTATGAAATCCCTCAATAAGATATACACAGAAGTAGCTGATGATCTAGTAATTCTGTTCCTTGATATATAGCCCCCAAAACTGAAGAAAGATATTCAAGTCATTGTATACAAATGTTCATATCAGCACTATTTAAAATAACAGTTGGAAACAACCCAAATATCTATCACCTAATGAATGGATAACTAAAATGTGTTATATACATATATTGGAATTTTTTCAGTCATAAAATAGAATGGGGTAATCGTATAAACTAAAATATAGAAAAGACTTGAAAACATGCTAAGCGTTTTCAAAACTTAAGCCAGAAACAAAAGGTCACATTTTTAAAAAGATTACATTTATATGCAATATCCAGAACAGGCAAATCAATTGAGAGAAAGATGATTAATGGTTGACAGGGATTGAGGGGAGTAGGGAATGTGAAATAACTCCTTTTGTGTATATGAGGTTTCCTATGGAGTTGATAAAAAGGTTCTGAAATTAGATAAAGCTAATGCACAATATGGTAAATGTACAAAATGTCACTGACTGTACTTTTAAAATGGTTAATTTTATGTCATGTGAATTTCACCTCAATAAAAAATGTACAGATACTGTCAAGTACAGAAAGTGCATGAGATTTTATCCAAAGAAATCTAAATTTCTCAAATAAAAAACATATATATTTAATGTATTCCTGTGACTATAACATTAATTTCTAAATGTTCATGAACATTTATTTTGTCATTTCTTTTTCATGCATAAATGCATGAAATATGATTCATCTTAAAATAAAATAAAATGGCAAAGTAAAAGGAAACCCTAGAATTCCTCTCAAATATTTGTACAATTCAATTGTGAATGAAATGGCAAAAAAAAAAATGCACTTCATTTTGTTATGTAATAAAATCTTTACATAATTTTCCCTTATCAAAACAAGTATAAAATTGGCTCCCTATATACCTTCAGATAATTACTAACATTTTACCCTATTGTAGAAAGTAGTAGGTAGCTTCAGCCCTACCACTCCCATCCTCCATTCTGCATCCCAGCAACCTGTTGAATTTTGTCACCTCATTAAATATGAAATGTCCATATTTATTCATATTTATTCATCTTCCATTTATTTTTTCCAGATTTATTTAAGAGAATTCTAGCCTTTTATTTATAGAGAACCAGTGTGTTAGGATCCCTAATGAATCTCCAGGACCTGGAATATTTCTTGGCACATATAGTGCAAGCAAAAGAAATCATTAATGAGGACTGGATGTGGCTCAAATGATTGAGCACCTCCTTCCCACATGGGAGGTCCTGGGTCTGGTCCCATGTACCTCCTAAAAAATCCAAACCACAAAAAGAAAACAAATGAAAAAAAACAATTCAGGGGAGCCTATGCAGCTCAGTGTTTGAGAGCTAGCTTCCCATAAATGAGGTCCTGGGTTCAATCCCTGGCTCTGGTACAACCCACACACAAAAAGAAATCATTAATGAATAAAGAAATGAATGAATCTTCATAATTTCTCTTCATATAATTTCTCTTACACATTCAACATCATATGAGAGTTATAATTTAGATCTTACCTAGTAAATTCAATGAAGATGAACAATATGGGTTCCACAGAATGAAGCACTGATTAGTTTTATCATATTTGTAATCAGGATGTGACCCCCTGGAATATAGTCCTTATGTGGTTTGACTCTTTTAAAAGGTATGCAAAAATAGAGGTATATTCACCTTGAGAAGAAGAAACTGGACAGGAAAGGGATTAGGGAAGAGGGGTAAGTGCTGCTTTCTTTTGGAAACTATCTCAGAACCTAGATGACCTCACAATTTCTTCCAATTTTGGAGTTCTGGTGAGTTCTCCTAACAATAGATATGAGCAGGTCACATTTACTTGCAATTTTATAAGTCCTGACTATATTCAGAGTTTTTATTCCAAAGAAATCACTTCCATTTTCTTGTGTACACTTTTGCCTCAACATTCACATTTACTACTTTTGACTATTTGTGTCCCTTATTCATTTTTGTTTTGAATCTATTTCATGACTTTTAATCATGTGGTTCAAGATTCTAGGTTTTTCATGTTCAATACTCTAAGCAATAAACATGTGACTATTAAATTTAAATTAATTAAATTTAAATAACAGTAAAAATTCAGTTCTGTAGTAGCACTAACCAAATTTCATGTGCCCAATAGCACTATGTGGTTAGTGGCTTCTGTAATGGAGTGTGCAGATATAGAACACTATCTTCATTGCAGAAAGAACTATTAGGAATGTTCATCTGAATCAAATATTGTTTCCATTTATAAATGATTTATTTATTGCTTTTCTATTAAATCCTATGTCTACACCCCAAAAATGTTTAATTTTATTTTTATTTTTTAAGGTAGGTTCTTATATGATTTAATCACTTATCTTAATTTTTGTAAGTATTTTACACAAAACAAGACCAATAATTATCTCAAGAGTATTGGTTTACATTTGTGACTCTGGTAATTTCAAGTAATGTACTCAACAATTATTTTTCATAACAACTTTTTTTATTTATGCCAAGGTTATTTATAAGAGTTTTCCCCACAAATTTTCAGTTTATAGATTATATTTTCCATGTTTGTCATTATTTTCTGGTTTTATATCCTTCTGAATAGGGAATATTGGTTATGTCTTTCAAATTTTTGAGGCTTTCCTCCATCCTATTGTATGAAATATTTTTATGATGGGTCCATGAGGTCTTTAAAGGTAGGTTTTTTCAGGGTGTAGTACTTTATTATATACTTTGTTGAATAATTGTGGAAATCACTCTAATGTCTTTTGAGAAAGTAGTAAATATTTTTATTGTAAAAACATGAAGAGATACAAGCCTATGAGATGATATATAAGCTATATAGTCTTGAGTCCCTCACTCTAAACCCCATATCAACAAACCAAAGCTAACTAAGTTCCTGTTTCTGTAAGAGCTCCTATCCCAGAACCTGAATCCTAAGAACAACCAATCATAACTCAACAGCTCCCTATTTCTTCTGTAGCTTAGTCCTCTAAGTCAAAGAAAAGAAGTCATTATTTTCTTTAAGACTACCTTGTCCTATTTATAGAAGTATTTTGCTCTCACTCTTCTAAGCTCCCTTACATTTTAGGGATTATATGCTGTCTGGTACAAGGATTGCTCAAAAAGCTATGAGATCCATACAATTAATTTTCTTCATTGTTTTTTCTTTTTTAATTTTTTCACAGTTTTGGCTATGAGGAAAGGATCCAAAGGTGACTGCCAATGACTCTGGAGACAAGGAGACAAACAAAAGTGCCTACTGAACCCTTTGTGTTTTCTTTTCTCCCCACCATCTCCAAGGTTCATGGATGTGTCCCTTTCAGATCTGAGATCCACTATTTTTGTGTTTGAGCTCTCTGATCTCACTAGCTGTCAGTCCAAAAGTTAGTGTGTTAATCTTTTTTGTTGAGAATGTTCAAATTGAACCTTGAAGCTTATAAATTAAGTTTTGATGGATGTTGGTTGAAGACAGTTTACAAGAAATTTTTGATAAATATGCAAGTTATACAGGATGTGTTTTGTTAAGGGAATGGAAAATAGTTTTGTCTTACAGTAAAATGAGAAACAGAAATATGTAGGACAATCCTGACTAGATGTAGAAAGTTGTAAGTTTTCAGAAAAGTGATTTCATCAGTCAATGTCAAGCGTGGTTAAGGTTTGATAGTTGTATAAGATTTTTAAGAGTTTTCTTATCAGGCAATATCTTCATGAAAAACTAGTATTTGATTTTCTTTCCTTTGCAATGACAAATTATCCTTGGATTATTCTTTTATTAATAAGTATTAATGAAAGGTTTTTCTAAAACATCTGAGTAACCTGCTTGGTGGGAAAGATTCTATACCTTATCAGAAAAATCTCCTGTCCTTTATATAATCATCCTTTAATTGTTTTAAAGAACATCTTCTCACTTTTGAAATAAAGTTTTGTTTTGGTTTTACCATTGTGCTACCTCCCCTCTTTATTTTTTAAAATACTTTATTGTTACTTTCATTAGGGAACTAAATATTGTTTCACAATTTCCCATGATCCTATTTAACAAAATGTTAAAATATGATTTTTGATAGATTCCTTCCAAAAATTGAACCATAAATAATATCTTCTTGATCTCAAACTCTCATTGAGATTTTACAGAGGGCCTTTGGAAAATCACAAAGGATTTTTTTCACATTGTAATAGAGGGGAATAACTAGTTAGTTTTATTTTATATGTTATCAGGTGAAAAGGAAGTGTTATCAAATTAAGGATTTTCTAGCTTTCTATTGGTTAAATTATAGGATAAAATGTTATTAATAAAAACATTTCAGAAATTATATAAAGTTCTTAGAGGCTTGTCAATATCCTCACTGTCCATGAGTTGTCCAAGTACTAAGTCTGATATTACACAATAGTAGCATTGGTCATAAGTTCAGTGGTTCTTAAAATAATGTTTTGTGACCTTTCATCTGATTGTTCACTTTTGTAAGACAGTTATAAGTTAATAATGGACATTTTCAGTTCTCTGTTATCTACATATAGTTTTTATTCTGATATGTCCCTGAAAACACTTGCAATCAGGTACAGGCCAGTGTGCTTCATCTTCAACATAAAGGGCTGTCTCAGAGAACTGTGGGAAGGACTATGCCAAGTTATCTGAGACACTGGCTTCTAATGACATTCCTTAAATAACTTTGAGAGTGTATCACCATATTGAATCAATATCTTCAGAATTCTAATGAAGAAGCTGATAGGTTCATGAGATTGATAGTAGAAGATCTAGTGAAACACAGATTAATTCCTTAGAGCTAAATGCACTGATATAGAATGATCATAGTTTTCTTTGTATTATTGCTAATATTTTATTTTTCTCTTTACTAGATACAAGGGATCCCTTACTGAATTAAACTATCTATAATTCATAAAACATTCATCTGTATCTACTTATCTGACCCCTCCAGAATTTGAAAACTCTTACTAAATATTCTTAAATTTGTGGTACTTTAAATATTTTCATAGGTTCAATCAGGATCAGTTCTCCTTGTTAACAGGAAATAATGGTTATATAACAAATTCTTAGAGTTGTTAATTCAAGAACACAGAGGAAACTCCAAATCCATTGCATATTAGAGCCCACACCTTGATGCAGTTGCTTGTGGTCACACAAATTTTGTTAAAACTTCATCAGAAATTGCCAAATTAGTTAAAGCCTCAGCAAACTTAGCTCTGAGCACATCTAACATTTTTTCCTCCAGAAAACTGACTTCTATGATCTATGAACTAAAGTAGGCTTACTGGTATTCTACTATAGATTTGTGATTCTAGCAATGGAAGAAACTATATCATTCATGTGGAGGCAGTGGCCACTAGGCATTCTGAGGGCAGGGAGAGGGAAATACAGGTGAAATATGGGGGCACTGTGGGGACTTGGGAATTTTCCTGAATAACATTACAATGACAGATACGGGCCATTACATACCTTGCCATAACCTACAAAACTATGCGGGAGAGAGTATAAAATACCATGTAAACTATAATCCATACTTACTGGCAATGCTCTAAAAAGTTTTTGTCAATTGCAATGAATGTTGTAAAGATGTTGTTAATGTGGAAAAATGTGGGAGGTGTAGGAAACTGGGCCTATGGGAATCCCCCATATTTTTATGTAACATTTATGTAATCTAAATACCTTTCCTTAAAATATATATATATTTATTTTAAAAAAGAATAGATCAAAGCACACACAAAAAGAAAGAATAAAACTGACTTCTTATGAGATCATTCTACTTCATCTCTTAAGCTTTACCTAAAATGCTGCAATATTCTTAATCCTGTTTACTCTGCTAACTTTATCCAATAAGGCGACACTCCATGAGTGTAAACTGAATACCTTCTAAATTAATGACTCCATACCTGTTCTTATCATCAATCCAG
The DNA here is from genome assembly GCA_026826555.1 of Tolypeutes matacus. Classification (NCBI taxonomy): domain Eukaryota; kingdom Metazoa; phylum Chordata; class Mammalia; order Cingulata; family Chlamyphoridae; genus Tolypeutes; species Tolypeutes matacus. The sequence goes on from JAKSZT010020697.1 coordinate 2,029,192, forward strand.
ATGCCATTCTATTTGTTAATGTTTCTTATGTCAGAAATTTTAATGCTATATTACATAGAGCTTGAAGCACATACTGATTGAGTAAGGTAGACTTCTAAAATTTTCTCCACCAAAATGGATGAAATCTGTGCTCTCATCCAAGCCTGTTTCTATCAGAAGGAAATTCTGTTAACATCTATAGTGATTTCACCATGCTATGGAAGCAAAGAGGATTCCTTACTTCTGGTATGCCAGTTGAAAATTTTGGACAAGTGAATTATCTCCTTTCTGCCATTTTATTCTCCTCTGTATTGTTGGCATCATTAAGATAAGGGCTCATACAAAATGAAGTGAGCCTGAATATATATTTTTTAATTCACTTGCATATTTGCATGCAAAATCAGCTACTACTAAAACAGCTGTAATTATAATTATAACTAAAATTAATACTGTCTAAATTAACTAAAGAACATAGCCTTTCCTGGCCCTCTGTTTTTTCATAACATTCCTTTTAGGAAATACAAATTCTCCCCATATGAAATAGCCCCTAGCAGACCTATCACTGGGAATAACTTGAGAGTTGATCGCTTATTGACACACCATGGCAATCCTTAATGCATTATGCCAAAGATTGTCTTCAACAAGTAGAAGACACTTGTCTTGTCCCAAATGACAGGTACTCCATTAATCATAATCTATCACCAGAACAATGAGTCTACTGGAAATGACACAGACAAAAGACAGCCCTAGATTATCATTAAAAGGAATGCTGCCAAGTGCTTCTAACTTCTGATAATGCAACTTAATTACAGGGTGTTGACCCATGGGTCAACATTACTCAACTAAAACAATTTCCATCAGGCTCCTGGACTAATTATGGAGGTTTAAAACTCAAGCAAGCCAAGAAGAGAAGTGCACCACACAGTCAAAGCCCCATTCTGCTGTGGTTTTACTCCCCAACCCCCATTCTCTTTTTTTTTTTTTTTCAAATATTTAGAGTTTTATTTTCTCCTGTGTAATAGATAAATATGTGTTTCCTTATGCAATTAGAACATGGTGGTACCTTCTTAACAGCTCAATATTTGAGAAACAGCCCCTTTGATTACTTGGCCCTACTGAAGACTTAGCATGCAACCATATGGCAAGCCAACTTAAGAGCAGAACACATTCTCTTTTGTTTTCAGCACCCCTCAGCAGCTTGCTTTTAGCCCTGGGTCCCTGTACCTGGATACTTGTGGGATCTGACTTATTGCTGTGAGTTCCTTTAAAATCTATTTTCTTGGTGAGAGGGATCCAGGCTGTTTGCTGCCTCTGGAGAACTCCCAAACTTTTCATGGGACCCACTGAGAGTGAAGAGAAGAGGATCAGTAGGTCTTGGATAGAAATTTCCGACCTGATATTTTCCTCTTTCTTCAATTCAACATTTGTGGAGTCCTTCTCCCATCTCTACCATCCTCTAGAGGGTCTGGGCAGTTTTTTCAGGGTGTAGCTTCTGTCGCTGTGTTGATGACATCACTCATCCATCCACCATTGATTTTTTAAATTAATTTTTTTTTATTTTTAAAGAAGCTTTAAATTACATATATGTTACATAAAAAATATAAGGGCCTCCCATATGCCCCACTCTCTCCCCCTCCCAAACTTTCCCACATCAACATCCCTCAGTGTGGTACATTTGTTAAAATTGATGAACACATATTGAATCATTGCTACTAACCATGGATTTCTTTCTCAAGAGGTGCCAGAGATTGAACCCCAGACCTCCTACATGGGAAGCAGGTGCTCAACTACTGAGTTATATCTGCTCCCCAATAAGCATTGTATTTTTTCATTTGCTTGTTTTGTTTTTAGTAGGTTCCAGTGATTGAACCCAGGACCACATACATAGGAAGCAGGCTCTCAACCACTTGAGCTACATTCATTCTCTCAATGATTTTTTTTCCAGCAATAAATTCTTATTTTGTGCCAATGAATTTGAGTTACTGTCTTTTGTGCCAAGAACACTGAATAATAAAGGAATTCACATCCCACACCTCACCAGATGGGTGAGAATTTTAAATATACTGTTTGAAAATTTGTGACAAAAGCATATACCAGAGTAACCCTCATCACATTAAAGACAAAAGCATTTCCACATAGATACCTCATGCTTCTGTCTAACCATTTCCCAGCTACTCCACAGACAACTGCCATTCTGATTTCTTCAACTTTAGATTAGTTTACCTACTTAAGACTTAATATAACTAAAACCTTATACTTTTATGTCTGACATATTTCTCACAGCTTTGCTAGTTTTGAGGTCCAAAAATGTTTCACATATCAGAAGTGTGTTCCATTTAATTACTGACAAACACAATCATTTAGTCCCAATCCCTTACTTTTGGAAATTAGATTTATTTCCAGAAATTTTGTGTTTCTGCTATTGTTATGAATAAAGCCTTTATCACACTTCTATGTAAATCTTGTTATGTATGTGCATGTTATAATTTTCCTCAGTGAATCCTTAATTATGTAATTTTATGTTATAAGAAAAAGGCATGTTTAACTTTGTATGACACAATCTAATATTTACCTAAAAGAGATGTACCATTGCACTTTCTTATTACCAATGTGTGAGTCATCCAGTTGCTCTACAACTTTGTCTGTCTTTTCAATTAACTTTTTTTATCTGCATAAATAGTATTTTTATGGCTTTAATTTGCATTTCCTAAATGGTTAATAATGTTTAACACTTCCAAGTGCTGATTACTCAAATGTATATTTTCTTTAAATGCCTTTTCAATTCTTTTGCCAATATTACTCATGGTTAATTTTTTCCTTTTCATTATTGTATTGTAGTTTTATATATAAATGGATTCAAGTCTTTTTTTTTTTAGCATTTCCTTACAAAAATGTTTTATATATATATTTTAAAAGGTGCTTAGGTTACCTAAATATTACATGGAAACTACAGGGGTTCCCATGTTCCCCACCTCCCACACCTCCCACAACATCCCACACAAACATCTCCCACAAGTGTGGCCCATCACCCACAATGGACCTACACATCCTGGGGCCTTGCAATCAACCATAGACCACAGTTCACATCATAGACCACACTCTCTCCCTCACAGTTCTGAATGATGTGTGCTGAATTAAAATGGCCAACAACTGTCATCACAACGGCACTCAGGACAACCCCCAAGACCCAAAAAAAGCCCCTGTATTTCAATTGCACATCCCTTTCCTGCCACAAAAGTGTACACTGGCCACCGGCTCCACCTCACTGTTATAATTTCTTCCATTGCTAGAATCACCATATGTGTACAACAGAATACCATTAAGTCCACTCTAGTCCATAGTTCTTTCCCTAATCCTGAGGGAACTGGGATGGTGATGTCCACTCCACCTCCAAGTGAGAGAGGGCTTATATCCCATGGATATGGTGGGTGGGATTATCCTGCCTGCAGTTGCAGGCCATCTCCATTCCCTGGGATGGCTGTTACCCATCATCTTCTCATCACCAGGTGACTTGGATGAGTCAATTGAGCTGTAGGGTAGGAGTTGCAGCTCGACCGAGATTCTATGAATAACTGGCACATAGGTAGGCCAGAGGCTCCAGTCTCTGGAAGTACACCTAAAAACTCCAGCATCACATATAGGTTTGAATATAAGGGACTGATGAACCATGTGGAGGGAGGACTTATTTAGGTCCAATTCTGTCACTCTCAGTAGCAGATTCCAAAATAGAGCCCACTGATAAGGCATCAGTCTCTGGGGCTATCCCCTCTTATATAGGACCTGGGTGTCTCCAGAGCTCTCAGGAGCCCCTCTGTGTGGGGTGATATGCACTTTGATGTTCTATGAGCTCCTACTGAGGTGTGTGTAAGCATTACCTCTGGGATGACCTCCCGACTCTCTTTGAAGTCTCTTAGCCACTTGAACTCATTTGTCTTTACATTTTCCCCCTTTTGTTCAAGGTCTTTTTCCAGTCATGTTGCCAATTGGCACTTGGTATTAATCCCTCATTGCCAGGGAGGCTCATCCCCGGGAGTCATGTCCCACGTTGGGGGGAAGGTAATGCAATCATAAGCTGAGTTTGGCTTAGAGAGAGGCCACATTTGAGCAACAAGGAGGCTCTCAGGTGGCAACAATTAGGCACCCCATAACAGTAGGCTAAGTTTCAGTTACAAGAGCAAAGACTATAAGGGTAGTCATCAATAACAAGAACTCATCAGTGGGCCATCCTCTTTTGACAGACACTGTCCCTGCACTCAGAAGACTGTTGCTGCTCCCTTGGAGAATGTGGCAGAGCTCTCCAGGCTGTGAATTCAGATTCCCTCATTTATTGAGTGATTGTCCACCCACCGTGACCATGCCCCATCCTTTGATCATTTGAACAATTTTGTATATCTTTCATGTATATTCAGATGAACATACTCCCATGAATACCCCCTCCCAGACACCCGTCAATAATCCTCTGCAGCACCCATTGTAACCCTTCTGTGATCTAAAACTTCCCTGAGCATGTAGCCCATATAATAATCAAATACACTTAATAGGAAAAAGAAACAATAATGGTAAGCTTTAATGCAAGAGATAAACACAAGGAAACTCAGGGAAAAAAAAAAACAATCAAACATTCAAAAAAATGGAATAAAAGTGAAATAAATGCCTTTAAAATTTTTTTTCTTTTTTCCTTTTGTCACTGTATTATCAGATGTCCGGTGTACTGTGACACCTTCCTCCTTTCAATCCCCAGTGTCTCCCAAATTTTCAAAGAAGTTTTAGGTCACAGCAAAGTAACACACAGAATACCAGAGACTTCCAGATACCAAACCATGTCCCCTTCCCCAACCCATATTAAACACTTTTTTTTTTGGATGTTAGCATTGTTATAACTGTTATACAGATAGCAAAATATAGCAACCAAATATTGTCAATGGTTTACAGTATAGTTTACAATTTAGATGATACAGTTTAATAAGTTTTGATGATATTTACCATGTCCTGTGTCCATTACTGTAAGGTAATGTAAAACCTTTTCCATGACCACTAAATACCCCCTGTTTGTTCTTTTCTCTTCCTTCCTCCCCTTCCCCCTGGGGCATATGACACCCCTCTCTTGGCTCATGGAATGACAAGATTCATAGTTACATACCTTGGGTATTCCAACCTGCCCTTCCTAATCTACCCAGTTGTGAACGCTGCACCACCACACCCAGCAATATCACTACCCATCTGTCCTGTCCTTCAATATGCAACTATACTCTATCCCTTTAAAAGAGATTATGTTCATGTGGATGATGGCTCACAGCCTACTCTTCTCTTTCTCTCGTTTGTTAACCTATCTTTCAGACAATGGTTCACAGAGACTGCTCACTTTCCTCAGTTCAAATCAGTGAGGTCATATACTGTTCATCCTTCAGTGCCTGGCTTGCTTCACTCAACATATGGTCTTCAAGATTCATGCACGTTATTCCATGTGTTAGGGCTTTATTCCTTCTTACAGCTGAGTAATATTCCATTGTATGTATGTACCACATTTTGCTTATCCATTTGTCTGTTGATGGGCACCGGGACTGATTCCAACTTTTGGCAATGGTGAGCAATGCCACTATGAACATTGGTGTGCATATATCTGTTTGTGTCTTTGCTTTCAGTTCTTCTGGGTATATATCCAGCAGTGGAATTGCTGGATCATACGGAAGATCTGTTGTTAGATTTCTGAGGAACCGCCAAACTGTCCTCCACAGTGGCTGACCATACTGCAGTCCCACCAGCAGTGGATGAGGGTTCCTATTCTTCCACATCCTCTCCAACATTTAGTGTCTCCTGTTTTTTTAATAGCTGCCATTCTGATGGGTGTAAGATGGTATCTCATTGTAGTTTTGATTTCCAGTTCCCTGATAGCAAGTGATGTAGAGCATTTTTTCATGTGCTTTTTAGCCATTTGTATTTCTTCCTTGGAGAAGTGTCTTTACAGGTCAGTTGCTCATTTTTTAAATGGGTTGTTTGTCTTTTTATTTTTGAGGTGTAGGATTTCTTTATATATGCAGGATATTAGGCTCCTATCAGATATATGGTTGCCGAATATTTTTTCCCATTGGGTAGGCTGCCTTTTTATTTTCTTAATAGCATCCTTTGAGGTGCAGAAGCTTTTAATTTTGATGATATCCCATTTATCTATTTTTTCTCTTGCTGCTCGTGCTTTGTCTGTGAAGTTCATGAAACCATTTCCTATTACAAGGTCCTATTAATGCTTCCCTACATTATCTTCCGAGGTCTTTATGGTTTTGGCTCTTATATTTAGATCTTTGATCCATCTTGAGTTGATTATTGTATAAGGTGTGAGATGTTATTTTTCTCTCATTCTTTTGGATATGGATATCCAGTACTCCAAGCACCACTTGTTAAAGAGGCCATTCTCTCCCAATTGAGTGGGCTTCGTGGCCTTGTCAAATATCAGATAACTGTATATATGAGGATCTATATCAGAACTCTCAATTTGGTTCCATTGGTGAGTACGTCTATCCTTGAGCCAATACCATGCAGTTTTGATCACTGTAGTTTTGTAACATGTTTTAAAGTCAAGTAGTGTGATACCTACAACTTCATTTTTCTTTTTCAATATGTCTTTGGCAATCCGGACCTCTTGCCTCTGCAAATATATTTTTTGGTTAGTTTTTCCAGTTCCTTAAAAAATACAGTGTTGACTTTTATTGGGATTGCATTAAATCTGTAGATTATTTTGGGTAGGATAGATAACTTGATAATGTTTAGTCTTCCTATCCATGAACAGGGAATATTTTTCCATTTATTTAAGTCTTCTTTGATTTCCTTTAACAGTGTTGTGTAGTTTTCTGTATATAAGTCCTTTACATCTTCAATTAAATTTATTCCTAGGTATTTGATTACTTTAGTTAGTATTGTAAATGGTATTTTTTTCCTGATTTCCTCCTCAGTTTGCTCATTTTTGGTGTACAGAAATGCTACTGATTTTTGGGCATTGATCTTATGCCTGCAATATTACTGAACTCCTTTATAAGTTCTAGAAGCCTTGTTGTAGCTTTCTCAGGGTTTTCTATGTATGGGATCATGTCATCTGCAAATAATAAAATTTTTACTTCTTATTTTCCAATCTGGATGCCTTTTATGTCCTTTTCTTGTCTCAGTGCTCAGGCAAGTACTTCTAAGACAATGTTAAATAGGAGTGGTGATAGTGGGCATCCTTGTCTAGTTCCCAGTCTCAGAGGGAAGGCTTTTAGGATTTCACCATTGAAAATGATGTTAGCTTTGGGTTTTTCATATATACCCTTTATCATATTCAGAAAGTTTCCGTCTACTCCTATCTTTAGTATTGTTTTTATGAGGAAAGAGTGCTGTATTTTGTCGAATGCTTTTTCTGTGTCTATAAAGATAATCATGTGATTTTTTTCTTTCAGTTTGTTTATGTGGTGTATTACATTGATTGATTTTCTTATATTGAACCATCCTTGCATACCTGGGATGAAACCCACTTGGTCATGGTGTATAATCCTTTTGATATGTTGTTGAATGCGATTAGCAAGTATTTTGTTGAGGATTTTAGCATCTAGGTTCAGTAGAGAAATTGGTCTATAATTTTCCTTTCTTGTGGTATCTTTATTTGGTTTTGGTATTAGGGTAATGTTGGCATCATAGAATGAGTTAGGCAATATTCGTTCTACTTCTATTTTTTGGAAGAGCTTAAGCAGAATTGGTGTTAGCTCTTTCTGCAATGTTTGGTAGAATTCAGCTGTGAAGCCATCTGGTCCTGGTCTCTTCTTAGTTGGGAGGTTTTTGATGACTGAGTATCTCTTTACTTGTAATTGGAATGTTGAGTTCATCTCTTTCTTCTTTCATCAATGTAGGCTGTTTGTGAGTTTCTAGAAACTTGTCCATTTCCTCTAAATTATCATTCTTGTTGGCATATAATTTTTCAATGTATCCTGTTATGATACCCTTTATTTCTGTGGTGCCAGTAGTGATATCCCCTTGTTCATTCCTTATTTTGTGTATTTGCATCTGTTCTCTCTTTTTCTTTGTTAGTCTGGCTAAGGGTTTGTCAATTTTATTAATATTCTCAAAGAACCAACTTTTAGTTTTGTTTGTTGTTTCTAGTGCTTTCTTATTCTCTATTTCATTTAGTTCTGCTCTAATCTTTGTTATTTCCTTCTTTGTATTTTCTTTTCGTTTAGTTTGTTGTTGTTTTTCCAATTCCTCCAGGTGTGCAGTTAGGGCTTCAATTTTAGCTCTTTCTTCCTTTTAATATATGTATTTTTGGCTCTGAACTACCCTCTCAGGACAGCTTTCGTTGCATCCCATGGGTTTTGGTATGTTGTGTTTTCATTTCCATTAGTTTCTTGGTAGTTACTGATTTCTTTTGAGATTTCCTCTTTGACCCACTGTTTGTCTAAGAGTGTGTTGTTTAACTTTCATATCCTTGTGCATAACCTGTTTCTCTGGCCCTTAGTGGTTTCCAATTTCATTCCGTTGTGGTCAGAGAAATTACTTTATATAATCTCAATCTTTCTGAATTCATTGAGAGTTGTTCTGTGGTCTAGCATGTGGTCTATTTTGGAGTATGATCCATGTGCACTTGAGAAGAATGTAAATCCTGCTGCATTTGGGTGTAGTGTTCTGTATATGTCTATTAAGTCCAGGACTTCTAAGGTATTGATGAGTCTTTGTTTCTTTATTGATTCTCCATCTAGAGGTTCTGTCTAATGATGATAATGGTGTATTGAAGTCCCCTACTATAATTGTAGAGGCATTTACTTTTCCTCTTAGTTTTTCCAGAGTTTGCCACGCATATTTTGAGGCACCCTGATTAGGTGCATAAATGTTGAAGATTGTTCTCTCTTCTTGAGTGATTACCCCTTTTACTAATATGTAGTGTCCATCTTTGTCTCTTACAATAGTTTTGCATTTAAAGTCCATTTTGTCTGATATTAGAATAGCTAATCCTGCCCTTTTTTTGTCTATTGTTAGCTTGTAAAATGGTTTTACAGCCATTCACTTTCAGCCTCCTTGAATCCCTAGGTCGAAGTTCAGTTTCTTGTAGACAGCATGTAGATGGATCATATTTTCTTATCCATTCTGCCAATCTGTGTCTCTTGATTGTTGAATTTAATCCATTAACATTCAGTGTTATTACTCAAAATGAATTTCTTACTTCAGCCATTTTTTCTTTGGGTTAATATATGTCATATGTTGCTTTGTTTCTGTTTTTGTCTTTTCCGATGTTTTTGAACTCTCCTCCAACTCTCTCTCTCTTGTTTTTTCCTTTCAACTTGTAGAGATTCCTTTAGTATTTCTTGAAGTGCATGTTTCTTATTGACATACTCTCTTAAATTCTGTTTATCTGCAAATATTTTGAACTCTCCATCATTTTTGAATGTCAGTTTTGCTGGATAGAGAATTCATGGATGGCTGGAAGTTTTTTTCTTTTTGTATTTTGCTTATGTCATACCACTGTCCTCTTTCCTCCATCATTTCAGTTGAGAAATCAGCACTTAATCTTATTGTGCTTCCCTTGCATGTGATGGTTCTCTTTTCTCTTGCTGCCTTGAGTATTTTCTCTTTGTCTTCAGCATTGGACATTTTGACAAGTTTATGTCTTGGAGTTGGCCTGTTGGAATTTATACTCTTTGGGGTGTGCTGTGCTTCCTGGATCTACACATCCATCTCTCTCAATAGGGTTGGAAAGTTTTCAGCCATTATTTCCTTCAACACTCCTGTTCCCTTTCCCTTCTCTTCTCTTTCTGGTATGCCCATAATGCATATGTTTGTGCATTTTGTGTTGTCAGTTAATTCCGTGAGTCCCTGCTGGATTTTTTCTATCTTTTTGTCTATCTGTTCTACTATCTCTTTGATTTCAGCTATATTGTCTTCCATATCACTAATTCTTTCTTCTGCCTGTTCAAAACTGCTCTTATGTGAATCCAGTATCTTTTGATTTCTTGGATTGTGCCATTGTTCACCATCATATCCATTATCTTTTTAGGCATGTTTACAATTTATTCAGTATGCTCTTCCAGTGTCTTCTTTATATCCATAATCTCTTCCTTCACTTCTTTAAGTTGGTCCATGATATTTGTTTGGATAGCTTTGATTAGTTGTTTGATGTTCTGCATCCCTTCCTGGTTTTTAATTTGTTCATTGGACTGGTCCATGTTTTCCGGTTTCTCAGTGTCATTTGTATTTTTTTGTTGCCCTCTGGTCATCATATTATCTTGATGGGTTTATTCAGTTGATTAGCTTTTCTCTATGCTCTAGAGTTTTATTTAGCTGGTGGTTCTGCATGTGTGTTAAGTTTTCTCTTTGGCTTTTTTTCTTTTTATTTTATATCCTTGCTTCTTTCTATGTTCCCCTGGAGGCAAAAGATTATGGTCAGAGGAATCAAAAGATGAAAGGAAGGCAGTAGGATAATAGTAATATTGATAAAAGTTAGAAGAGGGGCCAAATGAGACTTAATGAAATGAATATTTAACTCGTGTAGGCAGTGTGGAGTAATAGGAAAAAAAGTGGAGTTCCTACAATGGACTGGGGAAACAAATAGAGGAATATATAAATATATAGTGATTTAGAAGGCTAGAATTATGAGGAGGGAGAGAAATAGTGAAGAAAGGGCTGAAAGGAAAGAGTTAATACTAATAAAAAAAGAAGTTAACAAAATAGACGGAATACAACTTGACACCCTTAAGTTGTGGGCTTATGAAAAATGGTTGTATCTAAGAGCCACAACAGAAAGCAGAAGGCAGAAAGATGAAGGAAGGATAAGTGATAGTTTGGAATACAAAATCAATATAGATAGAGAGTGGGAAATTACTGAAGAAGAAGCACAGCAAAGAAGCGACAAGCTAGCAGCATCTATTTTTAAAAATGAAAGAAAAAAGAAAGGGGGGGGGAAGAAAAGAAAAGCAAGAGACAAGAAATAAACAGAGAAAAACCAAAGAACCACACAGGCAAGCAGTCAAACAGAGCTAAGGAGGATCAATGATTCCCCTAGGGTCCACGTGGATCCTCTCTGCCTCCTTGTGTTTATCAATCAATTTCCCCACATGGTTCTATATGCAGGTTCTGAAACAGCATTTAGCTATTACTCTAAATTAAAAAGGATTTGTTTTTCATTTATTGAAGTGACCTTCTCTTTTTTTTTTTTTTTTTTTTTTTTTGGCAAAATACAGGACCCAAAATAAGTCCTCCTCTAGACCACCCCCCCTCACAGAGCGGACCCTAGCTGGGCTCATAGAAATTAATCAAGGACGTCCCACTTCCTGGACTCCCCAGGGTAGCTGGAGCTCTGATGTTAGTCAGTGCAGAATGCTAAAGACAGCCAACTCTGCCCCTTCTGGAGCTGAGCCCCAGCATCACCAGGTTGCTGTGTAAATCAGGTGGCTTCAGCAGATTCGCCTCTCCCCTCAGCCTGGTGCTGCTTCAAGTCAGCTTATCTGCTCCCCAAAGCTATGAGGCAGTCCAGGCAGCCAAATCGATGGCAAAAAAAATTCCCTTCCCTGTCCTCCACCAGAACCCTCCCTCTTTTGGAGAGTGCCCCCTCTTCCTGGCCCTGCAGGAGCCTGGAGTTTATCCCTGGGCAGCTAGGCAAATCAACTCCCTCCCAGAACAGAATCACACCTCCCCTCCCCTGGGTGCCGAGTCGCTCCGGCTGTTCTGTTCAACCAAGGTCCAAGGGGCTCCAGGCAGCCAAATCCCCAGAAAATAAAACTCTCTCACCCCTTTTCCAGAGACCCCCTTGGAGAACACCCCCTCCCTGTCACCCGGTTGCCGAGCCCTGGGGCTTGTGGCTCCAATGGGCTGTTGTTGTTTTTTATTTTCCCTAACCACGGGGCTCAGCCATCAGTGCCAACCACCACAGACAGGCTTAAAACTCACAAATCTCTACCGTTCTGTCCAAGCTGTTGATCTGCGCATATAGATGTCCCAAGCTTCTCACTCCACGTGTGCACAGCACAGACCCCCAGGCAGGACCCCTTCCACCTCAATGATTTTTTTCTAACTTTATCTCAACTTCAAAAAACAAAATAATAGACAAAAGGCAGCCTAATGAATTATTGAAGCATTAATTTTAAAAATTCTGTCCATTTATATTTATCTTATTTAATTCTAAAAACTAACTCAATTGTTTCTCCAGTGTTCAGAAAGATACATTAAACAGCAGAGATTGGTTAAATGACATGACCAACATCTCCTTCTTAATGAAAGAAATGAAGAAAATGAAGAAAAAATGTTTAATAATATTCATATCACATAAAACTAAATTCATTTTTTAAACCTTTAGCATTGATATAGTACCTCCTTTGCCTTTCCAAAAAAATATTACAATATTACTGGTAACTACAGTCTATAAATTTTATTAGTTGTATTTTTCCTATTTATCAACAAATTCTTAACATCTTATAGTTGAAGAACATTTTTGTGTTTATATTCTTTTTTTACTATTTATATTATTGTTGTTAGAAATTTATTTTTCCTTTGAAAATAAATATTATGTAAACTAACTTATTTGCAGATTAAAATATTTAACATCTCCAGTTTCATGAACAGGAAAATGAGATGATATAAGGAAAATATACAGAAATCTGTTTTGCAGAGTTAGGTATACCTATAAATGAAACAAAAGTGAACAGTGGAAAATTTTACAAGCAAGGAATCAGAATCATGAACTGATATCCAAGATAAATGTTTCTCTGATGGTAGCAGGAAGAGAAAAAGGATGCACAGCAAATCAAGATAGTCTTCACTGATAAAAAGTGGGCAGAAATATAATGCTAGCTAATTGAGAAAATAACCACCACAAGCAACTTCCAAAGTAACCTAAGAATAAAGATATATTTGCTGTTCTATTAAAAACCTTTAATTCTTGACCATGAAATAACTCCTATTCTTCTTCCCAGTGCTTAGGTAAAAGGGGAGAACACAAACTTAACTTGAAACTCTCCCTCCCCACCCCCAGTAGAAGCACCAAGCAGAGCAGCCAGGGAAAAGCAAAGCAGTTTCAAAAGATAAAAAACCTCCCACTAAAAGACATTCATCAAACCATACACAAAATGATCCAGTATTATTAGTTATATTTCTAAAAGCTCCTGCAGATTAATGATAAGAAAAACTGAGACTATGTAACTCAAACATTTTAAGAGATAGAAAGTCTCAAATGAAACTAACATCTAGCAAAAAAGGACTCAGTAACCCTGCCCTAGGAGGTAGAGTTTTATATACTCATATTTTTACTAAAATTTCACATGACATAAACTATGTACCTCGCTGTCACTGAATTCAATAATTATCTACCAAATATTTACTATGCATAAGCCTCTGTTATGGTGATGTGGATCCTTTCCTCCAGCACTGTGCACATGTCATTCTTTTCTGGATGTGACAGTGTGGAGCATATAACATCATAAGCAGGCTATTTTGTGTGTGTGTGTGTGTGTGTGTGTGTTTATCGTTTATCAGAATTCTCAAAACAAAAACATTTCTCCAATGGTTGAACTTTAGAAACAAAAATATATATTTTAGTACAATCTTCAATTTCTTCTCATTTTCCAGTGGCTTCCAAGGCAAAGGTTTAATCCCCATTTAAAATGTGACCTAAATGTCCATGAAGCAGAAGAGATGCTCCACAAGCTCTCTCTTTTATTGACAATCTTAAGGCCTCCTCATGGGCAGAGGTTGAAGAAAAGTGTACAGTACACAAAGGTATAGCTGCCTTCATCTTTAAGTGTGCTACCACTCCCACATCCAGGAAAAAGGCACTGAGAGATACTAGCAACTGGAAAAGCGAGGAGAGCAGCAGCAACCACTTTACCCCTTCAGACTAGAGTTTCACTTCAGATATTATCTTACAATCTTGAATACACAGAGAGAAAGGAAGGGCCGACAGGGAAGGGGTGGTAGAAGGATGAAAACGGGGTTGGGTGGAGTTCCAATAAAAAGGCTGCTCTACAGCTCTTTGAGAATTTGAGTTTGCCTCTACTTTCTTGGGTCAGAGAAAAATTCCTTGTTAAGCTGTTGGAACTTAACCATACCATCAATTACAGCAGCCCTTGGGATTCATTTGCTAATGCTGGAGTGCACGCACTGTAGCGCTGACAGACACAGTATATCATGGGTCCATCAAGTCCCAGTGAATTTTAACAATGGAGAGGAAAGCTGCTTTTATTTTGCTCTATTCCTGAATTAAATGTATTTACTTTCTAACAGGAAGAAAACTTCTCCAAGATTGTTACTGGTTAGTTCCGTTTTCAAGTACCAGTGGGTTCTTTTTTTTTTTTTTTTTTTTTTTTTTGAAAAGAAAAACGGGGAAGGAGGAGGTCTACTGTACCAGCAGTAACACTCCCAGTTTTCAGTGTGCATACAGTTCTACGAGCTTGGACAAACGCACACAGCAGTGTGACGGCCACCACAATAGAGCTCCTCACTGAAAGGTTAACTCTGCAGAGATGCTTATAAGAGGTTCTCAAAATTAATGTCAACATACGTTAATACATTCCTTTCGGAACGTCGTCTCCTTCATTCAGAAAAGCAAAACAAGACACTCGAAAGGATTCTAAAAACGTGTGACTAGTTCTTCTGCAAGACAAACATCCCCCACCCCACACCGACACGGCAGGGGTGAGGCTCCCGCGGCTAGCGGCGCACGTCGCGGACCGGCCCTTTGTCCAGGCGTGGGACACAGGGACGCAGAGCAACCTGGCCACGAGGAGGAAGTGTTCAAAGCCGTAGGGAGCAACACGACAGCACCGAATTCCTCTCCCTAGTAGCGCACCCTGTTGTGGGATCCGGCTAGAGGTACGTGGGACTAGCGCTGACCTATTTTCTAGGGCTGTTTTCACAACTGAAAAGTGAAGAAAGAGCAGCAGGGGCTGCTCCCCACACACCTCGGCGGGCACTGAAGGCTTGGAGGGTAAGACATACAAAACCCCACAGCCTTTGCCCCAGCAGGGGTGTGGCCGGAGGCAGGAGACTGGGAGAGCGCCCAGGCGCCACGCAGGGCCAAGTCAACGTGCGGGGCGCTATGGGCCCAGGCCTCACCCGAGAGCGAGCGCCGAGGGGAACGCAGGGTGGGAGATCACCACAACGAGGGCCGAGCGCGGGGAAGGCGCGCGCCTACACCTGACACCGCCTCCCGGGGGCGTCAGAGCGCCGGGAGGGGGTCCCACGGCAGCGGCATGCTCGCCCCTTGCCCAGGAAGTGCCGCCAGGACCGAGACCCGGCAGCGCCCTCCGACGCCGCGGGGCCCTCTTGCCCCAGGCTCAGACACCGACCCGGGCCCAGACACCGCCCCGCACCGAGTGCTCTCACGCGCCGCCTCGCCCCGCCCTGTTTCGAACTGCGCCGCCCCGCGCCGCCCCGCGCCGCCCCGCGCTCACAAGCAGCCAGCCAACGCGCAGGTCCGGGCCGCGGTTGGTGGAGCGCCAGCCGGGATGAGGGGTGGCGGCGCATGTGCTGAGGGGCTGCAGCCAACTTTCACCTGCCTGCTTCGCCCTGCACGCAGCTACATCGCCACACTCCAGCCGGACTCCTCTGTCCGCCTCAATGAAGGCCCAGTCAGCAGCAGCGGCGACGGCGACAGCGAAGGCAGCCTGAGATGGCCCAGCCGCCGCCTTTATTCATATTCGTAACCACAATCCTCATCTACCACCCAAACAGGCCCATAGACTATCCTATAGCTGCCTTTCAATTAACATTAACCTTCCTACACTACATCTTTCAACCACAATCCCATTTATAAATAAGAAGTATGTGTAATAGTCATACTATTATCAACCCTATCCATTACAACGTATTTACAATTGACCTTAATAAACATTCTACGTACATTCAATATCTTCCCCCCTTCTTAACCAGCATTCTGTCTCCTACTAACCCATACTCTATAGTGTAATTCCATAAATTTACTAATCGTATGTAATTCCTATCCGTGTGAACATAGAATAGTCATTATTTTGTTTCCATCTTATTGTACTCAACATAATATCCTCAAGGATGATCCATGTTGTCATATACATCCCGATTTCATTTCTTACACCTGAATCGTATTCCGTTGTGTGTGTGTGTGTGTGTGTGTGTGTGTATATATATATATATATATATATATATATATATCACATTTTGTCTATCCATTCATCAGTTTATGGGCACTTCCATCTTGTAGCAATTGTGAGTAATGCCCCTATGAACATGGGTGTGCAAATATCTGTTAGTATCCTTGTTTTCAGTCCTTCTGTATATATTCCTAGTAGTAGGTTTGCTGGATCAGAGGACAGTTCTATATTTAGCTTCTTGAGGGACCACCAAATCATCCTCTTTAGAGGCAACACCATTTACATTCCCACCAACAATGAGAGTGTTCATATTTCTCCACATCCTCTCCAGCACATAGTTTTCTGTTTTTTTATAAGAAATAATTATCATTCTGTAAGTCATAAAGTGTAATCTCATTGTAGTTTTGATCTGCATTTCCCTAATAGCTAGTGATACTGAACATCTTTTCATGTGTGATATGGCCATTTGTATTTCCTCTTTGGAAATTCAAGTCTTTTGACCATTTTTAAATTAGGTTGTCATTCTGTTATTGAGCTATGTGATCTCCCAATAAAACATGGAAATAAAACCCATGTTGGATATGTGGTTACTGTAGATTTTTTCCCATCGATAGGCTGCCTTTTCGCCTTCTTAAAAAATTGTTTGAAACACAAAAGTTTTTAATTTTGAGGAGGTCCCAAGGCTTATTTATCTATTTTTTCTTTCATTGGCTGTGCTTTGGGTGTAAGGTCCAAGAAGCCACCAGAAGATCTTAAAATTGCTTTCCTATTTTTTCTTTTAGGAGTTTTTACTTTTACATTTAGGTCAGTGACCTGAGTTAATTTTTGTATAAAGTGTGAGATAGGGATCATTTTCTTTCTTTGAGATATGGATATCCATTTTTCCTGGCACCATTTCTTGAATAGGCTGTTCTGACTCAGCTGGGTTGGTTTCACAGCATTGTCAAAATCACTTGACCATACCTGTAAGGGTTTATATCAGAACTCTTGATTCAATTCTATTGATCAATCTGTCTATCTTTATACCAGTACATGCTAGTTGTTTGTTTGTTTTTTACCACTTTAGCTAAATAATATGTTTTATAAATAAGATAGTTATGGCTATTCAGAAGCCTGAGTCCTTCCAGATAAACTTGATAATTGGGTTTTCCTATTTTACAAAGAAGGTTTTTGGAATTTATATCAGGATTGCATTAAATCTATATAGATCAGTTTGGATAAAACTGACATCAGTGATATTTAGTCTTCCAATCCATGAGCATGGAAAGCCCATCAATTTATTGAGAATTTCCTTGGTTTCTTTTAACAATGTTTTGTAGTTCTCTAAATACAGGCCTTTTATGTCCTTGGTTGTTTATTCCTAAATATTTTATTCTTTTAATCACCATTGTAAGTGGATTTTTTTCCTAACCTCCTCTTCAGTTTGCTCATTAGTAGTGTATAGAACCTCTATTGATTTTTTTGTATATTAACCTTGAATTCTGCCACTTTGCTGAAATTGTCTATTAGTTCTAGTAGTTTTGTTGTGGATTTTTCAAGATTTTCTAAGGTAGGATCATATCATCAGGGATTAGTGACAGTTTTACTTCTCCCTTTCCTATTTGAGTGCATTTTATTTCTTTAACTTGCCTAATTGCTCAAGCCAGAACATCTAGCACAATATTGACTAACAGCATAAATAGTGGACATCCTTGTTTTTTTCCCAACCTCAGTGGGAAAAATGGTCTTTGACCATTCAGTACAATGTTAGTCGTGGGTTTTTCATATATGCCCTTTATCATATTGAGAAAGTTTCCTTCTATTGTTATGTTTCAGAGAGGTTTTTACCAAGAAGAGATGTTGTATTTTGTCAAGTGCCTTTTCTGGATCAATTGAGACAATAAAGTCATTTTTTTATCTTCAATTTATTAATGTGGTATATTACATTGATTGATTTTCCTATGTTGAAGCACGCTGACATTCCTGTTATAAAACTCTTATGATCAGGGAGTGGATGTGGCTCAAGTGGTTGAGTGCCTGCTTCCCACATGGGAAACCCTGGGTTTTGTCCCCAGTGCCTCCTAAAAACAAAAACAAACAAGAAACAAATGAAAAAAAAAAAAAACAACTCAGGGGAGCCAATGTGGCTCAGTGGTTGAGTGCTGGTTTCACACATACAATGTCCTGGCTTCAATCCCTGGGTCCCTGTACCTCAAAAACAAATAAACAAACAAAAAACACCATATGATCATGGTGTTTAATTTAATGTGCTTTTCAATTCGGTTAAGAAGTATTTTGGTGAAGATATTTGCACCTATATTCATTAGAGATATTGGTCTATAATTTTCACTTTTCATAATATCACGACTTGACTTTAGTATTAAGGTGAGGTTGGCTTCAGAGACAGTTTGGTAGCATTCCTTCCTGTTCAGTTTGTTGGAAGAGGTTGAGCAAGTTTGGGATATTTCATCTTTGAATGATTGGTAGAATTCTTCTGTATAGCCATCTGATCTTTGGTGTTTCATTTTGGGCAGGTTTTTGAGGACTGTTTCATTTCTTTTTCTACTTATGGTTGGCTTCTTTAAGTCTTCAATTTTTTCCAGTGTCAGTGTGGGTTATTCATCTGTTTCTAGGAATTTGTCCATTTCATCAATGTTGTCAAGTTTGTTGGTGTACAGTTTTTAATGGTATTCTCTTATGATATTTTAATTCCTGCTCAGTCAGTGTTAATGTCCTTCTCATTTCTCACTTTATTTCCATCTTTTCTTTTTTCCTTTTTAAAAAATAGCTGAAGATGTTCAATTTTGTTGAACTTTTCAAAGAACAAAATTTTTGTTCTGTTGATTCTCTCTTTTGTCTATTTTTATTTTCCATTTTATTTATTCCTGCTCTAATCTTTATTGTTTCTTTTCTTTTGCTTGCTTTTGGATTGGTTTGAAGTTATTTTTCTAGGTCCTCTAGATGTGCATCTAGGTCTTTGATTTTAGCTTTTCTCCTTTTTTAAAGTAAGTATTGAAGACTATCAATTTCATTCGAAGCACTGCCATAATTTTTTTTGGAGGTCCTGGGGGTTGAACCCAGGATCTGCACAACCCCTTGAGCTGCTCTTCTGCCACAAGTTTTGATATGTTGTGTCTGTATTCATTCATCTTGAGATATTTACTGATTTTGCTTGCAATTTCTTCTTTGAATCACTGATTATTAAAGAGTGCATTGTTTAATTTACATATAATTGTGAATTTTCCCTTTTTCTACCTGTTATTAATTCCCAACTTAATCCCATTATAATAGAGAGTGCTTTCTTTAATTTCAATCTTTTAAATTTATTAAGATCTGGCTTATGTCCCAACTAAAGGTTTATCCTAGAGAAAGGTCAATGAGAAATTGAGAAGAATGTATATCATGCTGTTTTGGGATATAATATTCTATAAATGTATGTTAGGTCTACTTCACATATCATATTATTCAGAATACTCTCTGTTTTCTTTATTATCCTCTGTCCAGATGTTCTATCCAATGCTGAGAGTAGTGTGTTGAAGTCTCCAACTATTATTTTAGAGACATCTCTTTCTCCCTTCAGTTTTGCCAGTGTATACCTCATGTATTTTGAGGCAACTAAGTTAGGTGCATAAGTATTTATTATTGTTATTTCATCTTGTTGAATTATCCCATTTGTTAATATATAGTGACTCTCTTCATACAGTATAACTGTTTTGCATTTAAAATCTACTTTGTCTGATATTAGTATCACTACTCCACATCTTTTTTGATTACTATTTGCACGGATTTTATCTTTTCAAACTTTCACTTCCAGCTTGATTTTGACTTTGCATCTAAAGCAAGTCTCTTGGGGAGTGGGTGTAGCTCAGTGGTTGAATACCTTTTTCCCGTGTAGAAGGTCTTGGGTTCAATCCACAGTGCCTCTGAAAAAAAATAAAAAAAATAAGGTGAGTCTCTTGTAGTCAACAAATAGATGGCTCATATTTTTTATCCATTCAGTCATTCTGCATTTTGATTGAGGAGTTCAATCCATTAACATTCAATGTTATTACTGTAAAGGCATTTCTTATCTTGTCCATTTTATCCCTTGGCTTTCTGTTGTCCTATCTTACTATTTTCTGTCTTTTAACCCTCCCAGTTATCCTTAATTATTATCTTCATGACTACACTCTTCTCCAAGCATCTCATCCTTGTCATTTCTTTTCAGGCTGTAACATATCCTTTAGTATCTTCTGTATAACTAGTTTCTTGGTGACATACTCTCAGTTTTTGCTTGTCTGTGAAGTGTTTAAACATTTCTAAAGGGTAGTTTTTCTGGAGACAGAATTCTTGGCTGACAGTTTTATCTTTGAGTATCTTAAATATATTGTACCTGTGTCTTCTGACTTCCATGGTTTCTGATGTGACATTATCACTTAGTCTTACTGAGGCTCTTTTGTAAGTCATACATTGCTTTTCTATTGTTACTCTCAGAATCATCTCTTTACAACTGATATTTGACATTCTGAATAGTATATGTCTCAGAGTAAATCTATTCAAATTTATTATCCTTAATGTATGATGAAACTCTTGAATATTGATATTCATGTCTTTCATAAGAATTGGAAAATTTGGAGCCATTTTTTCCTTAAATAGTGTTTCCACCCATTTTCTATTCTCTTCTCATTCTTGGACACTTATAATGCATATGTTTGTGTGTTTCATGCTTTCATGAAACCCTGTTCAATTTTTCTTTTCTTTTCTGATTCTGTTCTTCTGTCTTTTCCAGTTCAAATGCTTTGTCATCTAATTCCCTAATTCTGTCCTCAACCAAATCAAACCTGCTATTATAAGCCTCTAATGTATTTTTAATCTCATCTATTTTGTCTCTCATTCCCTTAAGTTCGGTACATCCCTTTACAGTCTTTTAAATTTATATGATGCTCAAACAGTCATCTGAATATATTTCATCTCATTATTCATATTTTCCTTCAATTTCTTGAATAGGTTAAGGGGATTTTTGTGAAAATCATTTATTACTTGCCTTTACTTTTGTGTCTCATCTGGATTATTGATTTGTTTCTTTGGCTTGGCCATATTTTCCTGTTTCTTAGTATGTCTTACTATTTTTTGGTTGATATCTAGACATCTGGTTGTGTTGGTGATTTTACTCTGATCATCAATTTCTTTCTCTTGCGTAGTGGTTTTATTTCAAAGCTCTTCTTTGATTTCTCATTGAATTTTTTTCTTAAACTTTGAAGTTTCCCTGTTTAAGTTATCAAAACAGGGCAGGGAGCCACTAATGGGGCAGAGAATAGATCTACAGTGACTGGGAAAGGTACAGGGGAGACAAGACTTGTCTTTCTTCACTTTCATGGCTGGCCATCCGATGGTGCTCTTTGGAAAACCTTTCCACTGTGATAAATCCTTCAATTTCCATTGACTTCTGAGCCATAGATTCAAAACTGGCTAATACTGGTTAAACTCCCTGAATAGAAACCACAGTCAGGCCCATGCCACACCCTCCCTCTTCCCTGGGAGGAATATGTCCTTTCCCCTCTCTGTTGGTTGTTCAGCTGCAGGTTTTATGGAGGTTGTTCACCTTAAGGGTGGGGATGGATGCCATGCTCAGCTATGGGGTTAGCAACTCACAGTTTTTCTTTAGGAACCCTTGTCTTTCCATCCCAAGTCTCTCTTCAATGATGCATGTGACACTGTCTTGTACTGCAGGTCCCCAAAGCAGCTCCCTCAGATGACTTCTATGCTTTCTCCCTATTTTATGAGAGCTGCACCCTGTCTGAGCTGCTCTGATGCCATCTTCCCAGAACTCTCACCATTGATTCTTGTTGCCTGTGTTTCACTTTTGCTCCAAACTCTAATTTTTCTTAATCCCAGACCTTTGGGAAGACTTACATCACATACTAATTTTTAAAATTGCTCCCATTGTTCCTTGCTATATTAAAAGGGCCATGACTCATTTTCATTTTTATGAGGATTCTGTATACATGATACCCTTCCATAATATCTTTCCTCATGGATATGAATTTTCTACTTTGCCTTCAAGCCATCAGGAATGTAGGCCAGATTGAAACAGATACTCTCCTGTGTCCATTAATGACAGATTATCATACAATCCCAGTATTTTTTATAGGACCATTTGTTATGGAATACATTTAAACCAAAATTCCTACTACCTAGGAATATTCTACATTTTTCAGCGTATATGGGATGGATGATTAATCTTCCCCGATGAAGGTCCTGTGGTAAATTTAAATTATTGCTCCAGGACCATGTACATAAATGTATGTGCCAACAAGAAGGGAGATAAGCCACTCCACTCAATAAATGATAATCATACTAGAAAATAATGTGGGAGCAAAAATCCCCTCCCACTATGATTAAACCAGACAATATCAGCAACATTATTATTTATAATATTATTATTGGTAATAATTCATGGCAATGGGAGGAACAACATAAACCAAGAAAAATCCCACTGGATGCAGGTCTACATCATTCTGTTGGCATTTTTGTTGTTGCTATTGTTCTTGATGAATTCATTGATTTGACATCAAAAGGCTCAAATCCTCCAAATAAGCCATTATTTCAAGCAAAAATATCAAATGTTAATGGCCACATGCCATCAAACTTGGCAAATACAAGCCCTGCAAAACAAAGACCTTGTTGGCTTTTCTATCCACATTTGAACCAAAAATTGAGGCAAATGGCCCATAGTAATTGGACAAATTGGAGGACCTGACTACAGGCTAATGCTGGTGCTCCAAACTCAGTCACAAGTAGTTTAATTACCAAACAACCTGATATGTTATTAGCAAAATGCTCCCAAATCTGGCCATATGATTTAAAGCCTATTTGCACAGAGTCCTTCTCATCATCTATCTGAACAAAATCTTGAACTGTCAGGTGCCTTTACATTCAGCTACCATTAATTGAGGCTTTAC
The DNA here is from genome assembly GCA_026826555.1 of Tolypeutes matacus. Lineage (NCBI taxonomy): Eukaryota > Metazoa > Chordata > Mammalia > Cingulata > Chlamyphoridae > Tolypeutes > Tolypeutes matacus. Next base: position 2,052,158 of record JAKSZT010020697.1, read on the forward strand.
TTGTACTAATCAGGTCATGGCTCTTGGTCAAATTATAGCAGCATCAACTTGGCTACTTCTGCACTCACAAAGCCCCTGGCTTTAATAGATATTTGCAAGTCAGAATCTTTGTCTAGGGAGGGCCAAGATGGCGTTAGTGTAGGAGAGTGCACACTGCAAGCTCCCAGAGCAAGGCTGATTATGGACGGGGTCCTGCCCGGGGGTCTGTGCTGTGCACGCGGGGAGTGAGAAGCTTGGTACATCTATCTGCGCGGATCGGCGGCGTGGACCTAACGGTGGAGATTCGTGAGTATTGAGGCTGCCAGTGGAGGTTGGCACAGGCGGCTGAGCCCCGCGGTTACGGAAATAAAAAATAAAACGGCCATTTGGAGCCGCGGGAGGGGCGAAAAAGTTTTATTTTCTGGGGATCTGGCTGCCTGGCGCCCCTTGGACCTTGTGTGAACAGAGCAAATGAGCTAATCAGCACCCGGTGAACCAGAGGGGGAATTTTGTTCGGGACGGAGCTGAATTCCCTAGCCACCCAGCGATAAAACCGGGCCGCTGCGGAGCCAGGAGGAAAGGACACTTCCCAAAAAAGGGAGGGTTCGGTTGGAAGAGAAGGAAGGGTATTTTATATTTTTAGACATTGATCTGGCTGCCTGCACCACCCCATAGCTTTGGGGAGCAGATAAGCCGACCTGAAGCAGCATCAGGCTGAGAGCAGACGCGAATCTGCACTCAAACTGATTTACTGAGCAGCCCAGTGACATTGGAGCTCGGCGACAGAAGGGGTGGAATCCGCCATCTTTAGCACTCCTCACTGACTAACACCAGAGCTTTAGCTAACCCGGACAGTCTGGAAAGTGGGACGTGCTTGATTAATTTCCCCGGGCCCAGCTAGGGTCCCTTCCGTAAGGGGGTTGGTCTAGAGGTCAAATTATTTTGGGTCCTGCATTGGGCTAAAAAACAAAAACAAAAAAAAAACAAAAAACTGAGGTCCCCTCAACAAAGGAAAAATAAATTCTTTTTAATTTAATTTAATAGCTAAAAGCTGCTTCAGGACCTGCACATAGAACCCTGTGGGGAAATTCATTGATAAACACAAGTAGGCAGGAAGGATCCACGTGGACCCTAGGTGAATCATTGACCCCCCATAGCTCTCTTTGACTGCTTGCCAGTGTGGATCTTTGGTTTCTCTCTGTTACTTTCTGGTCTATTGCTATTATTCCCATTTTCCTCCCCCCTTCCTTTTTCCTTCTATTTTTTTTTTTTTAAATAGGTGCTGCCAGCTGGTCGCTTCTTTGCTGGGCTTCTTATTCAGTAATTTCCCACTCGCTGTATATATTGATTCTGTATTACAAACTATCGCTTATCCTTCCTGCATCTTTCTGCCTTCTGTTTTCTGTTGTGGCTCTTAGAGACAACTTTTTTTCATAGGTCCACAAGTTAAGGGTGTCAATTTCTATCCCATCTATTTTGTTTTCTTCTTCTTTTTTCTTTTTTTTTTTTATTAGTATTAATTTTTTCCTTTCAGACCTTTCTCTACTATTTCTCTCCCTCCTCATAATTCTAGCCTTCTAAATCACTATATATATATATTCCTCCATTTCTTTTCCCAGTACATTGTAGGAACTCCATATTTCTTCACAGTACTCTACACTGCCTACACAAGTTAAATATTCATCACATTAAGTCTCATTTTGCCCCTCTTCTAACTTTTATCAATATTTCTATTATTCTTCTGCCTACCTTACATCTTTTGATTCCTCTGGCCCTAACCTTTTGCCTTCAAGGGAACATTGAAAGAAGCTAGGAAATAAAATACGAAGAAAAACTGCCAAAGAGAAAACTTAACTCACACGCAGAACCAACAGCTAAATAAAATTCTAGAGCATAGAGAAAACCTAATCAACTGAACAAACCCATCAAGATAATATGATGACCAGAGGGCAACAGAAAAATACAAATGACTCTGAGAAACTGGAAAACATGGACCAGTCCAGTGCACAAAATAAAAAACAGGAAGCAATGCAGTACATTGAACAACTAATCAAAGCTATCCAAACAAATATCATGGACCAACTTAAAGAACTGAAGGAAGAAATTAAGGATATAAAGAAGACACTGGGAGAACATACTGAAGAAATAGCTAACACAACTAAAAAGGTAATGGATATGATGGCAAACAAAGACACAAGTCAAGAAATGAAAAAGACGCTGGACTCACATGGCAGCAGAATTGAACAGGCAGAGGAAAGAATTAGTGATATGGAAGACAATACAGTTGAAATCAAAGAGATTGTAGAAAAGATAGACAAAAAGATAGAAAAAATCCAGCATGGTCTCAGAGAATTAACCGATAATGCAAGACGCACAAACATACGCATTATGGGCATCCCAGAAGGAGAAGAGAAGGGAAAGGGAACAGAAGGAGGGTTGAAGGAAGTTATGGCTGAAAACTTCCCAACTCTATTGAGAGAGATGGATGTGCAGATCCAGGAAGCACAGTGCACCCCAAATAGTATAAATCCCAACAGGCCAACTCGAAGACATATACTTGTCAAATTGTCCAATGCTCAAGACAAAGAGAAAATACTCAAGGCAGCAAGAGAAAAGAGAACCATCACATACAAGGGAAGCACAATAAGATTAAGTGCTGATTTCTCAGTTGAAACCATGGAGGCAAGAAGACAGTGGTATGACATAGTCAAAACACTAAAAGAAAAAAACTTCCAGCCACGAATTCTCTATCCAGCAAAATTGGCATTCAAAAATGATGGAGAGTTCAAAATATTCACAGATAAACAGCAATTAAGAGAGTATGTCAAGAAGAAACCAGCACTTCAAGAAATACTAAAGGAATCTCTACAAGTTGAAAGGAAAAAACAAAGGAGAGAGAGTTGGAGGAGAGTTTAAAAACAACTGAAAACTCAAAAAGAGAGACAAAACAACATATGACATACATTAACCCAAAGAAAAAATGACTGAAGGAAGAAATTCATTACAAGTAATAACACTGAATGTTAATGGATTAAATTCACCAATCAAAAGACACAGATTGGCAGAATGGATAAGAAAATATGATCCATCTATATGCTGTCTACAAGAAATACACCTTCGGCCCAGGGATTCAAGGAGGCTGAAAGTGAATGGCTGGAAAACCATTTTACAAGCTAACAATAGCCAAAAAAGGGCAGGAGTAGCTACTCTAATATCAGACAAAATAGACTTTAAATGCAAAACTATTGTAAGAGACAAAGATGGACACTACATATTAGTAAAAGGAGTAATCTCTCAAGAAGAGAGAACAATCATCAACATTTACGCACCTAATCGAGGTGCCTCAAAATACGTGCGACAAACTCTGGAAAAACTAAGAGGAGAAATGAATTCCTCTACAATTATAGCAGGGGACTTCAACACACCACTATCATCATTAGACAGAACATCTAGGCAGAGAATCAATAAAGAAACTAAGGCACTCAACAATACATTAGAAGATTTGGACTTAATAGACATATACAGAACACTACACCCAAATACAGCGGGATTTACATTCTTCTCCAGTGCACATGGAACATACTCCAAAATAGAACACATGCTAGGCCACAAAACAAATCTCAATGAATTCAGAAAGATTGAGATTTTACAAAGTAATTTCTCTGACCACAACGGAATGAAGTTGGAAATCAATAAGGGCCACAGAAACAGGTTAGGCACAAGGATATGGAAGTTAAACAACACACTCTTAGACAAACAGTGGGTCAAAGAGGAAATTTCAAAAGAAATCAGTAACTACCTTGAAACTCATGAAAACAACAACACAACATATCAAAACCTATGGGATGCAGCGAAAGCAGTCCTGAGAGGGAAGTTCATAGCCATAAATTCATATATTAAAAAAGAAGAAAGAGATAAAATTGAAGACCTAAGTACACACTTGGAGGAATTGGAAAAACAACAACAAACTAAACCTAAAGGAAGTAGAAAACAGGAAATAACAAAGATTAGAGCAGAACTAAATGAAATAGAGAATAAGAAAGCACTGGAAACAATAAACAAAACCAAAAGCTGTTTCTTCGAGAATATCAACAAAATTGACAAATCCTTAGCCAGACTAACAAAGAAAAAGAGAGAACAGATGCAAATACATAAAATAAGAAATGAGCAAGGTGATATCACTACTGACCCCACAGAAATAAAGAGTATCATAAGAGGATACTTTGAAAAATTATATGCCAACAAGAATGACAATTTAGTGGAAATGGACAAGTTTCTAGAAACCCACAAACAGCCGACATTGATGAAAGAAGAAATAGATGAACTCAACAGCCCAATTACAAGTAAAGAGATAGACTCAGTCATTAAAAACCTCCCAACTAAGAAGAGTCCAGGACCAGATGGCTTCACAGCTGAATTCTACCAAACATTCCGGAAAGAGCTAACACCAATTCTACTTAAGCTCTTCCAAAAAATAGAAGTAGAAGGAATATTACCTAACTCATTCTATGAAGCCAACATTACCCTAATACCAAAACCAAATAAAGATACCATAAGAAAGGAAAATTACAGACCAGTTTCTCTAATGAACCTAGATGCTAAAATCCTTAACAAAATACTTGCTAATCGCATTCAACAACATATCAAAAGGATTATACACCATGACCAAGTGGGTTTCATCCCAGGTATGCAAGGATGGTTCAATATAAGAAAATCAATCAATGTAATACACCACATAAACAAACTGAAAGAAAAAAATCACATGATCATCTCCATAGATGCAGAAAAATCATTCGACAAAATACAGCACTCTTTCCTCATAAAAACACTACAAAAGATAGGAATAGATGGAAACTTTCTGAAAATGATAAAGGGTATATATGAAAAACCCAAAGCTAACATCATTTTCAACGGTGAAATCCTAAAAGCCTTCCCTCTGAGACTGGGAACTAGACAAGGATGCCCACTATCACCACTCCTATTTGACATTGTCTTAGAAGTACTTGTGGGAGCACTGAGACAAGAAAAGGACATAAAAGGCCTCAAGATTGGAAAAGAAGAAGTAAAAATTTCATTATTTGCAGATGACAAGATCCTATACATAGAAAACCCTGAGAAATCTGCAACAAAGCTTCTAGAACTTATAAAGGAGTTCATTAATATTGTTTCCTTATGTTTGTCTCTTGCATGTAAGCTTATCACACTTGTTTCTTTTTCCTAGTAAGTGTATTTGATTATTTTATGGACTAAATGTTCATGGAGGATTTGGATCACAGAAGGGTTACAATGGGTACTGTGGGGGATTATTGGGGGGGGTGTCTGGGGGGGGTTCGTGGGGATTGGTTCATCCGAATATACATGAAAGATATACAAAATCACTCAAAGGATCGGGGGATGGGGCATGGTCACGATGGGTCGATAATCACACAATAAATGAGGGAATCTGAATTCCTAGCCTGGAGAGCTCTGTCACAGTCTCCAAGGGAGCAACAATAGTCCTTTGAGTGTAGGGACAGTGCCTGTCAAAATAGGATGACCCACTGATGTTTTTTTTTGTTTTTTGTTTATTGGTTTTTTTTTTTTTTTTTTATTGATGACTACCCTTGTGAGTCTTTGCTCTTGTAAATGAGACATAGCCTGCAGTTGTGGGGTGCCTAAGGGTGGCCACCTGAGAGCCTCCTTGTTGCTCAAATGTGGCCTCTCTCTAAGCCAAACTCAGCATATGATTGCATTACCTTCCCCCCAATGTGGGACATGACTCCCGGGGATGAGCCTCCCTGGCAATGAGGGATTAATACCAAGTGCCAACTGGCAGCTTTGCACAGTGGCAGTATCGTAGCCAATGAGGTTTATCCGAGGCACGATTATTGCTAATTGAAAACTTTTCCCAAGTGACAACTGGCAACACAACTGGAAAAAGACCTTGAATAAAAGGGGGAAATGGTAAAGACAAAGGAGTTCAAGTGGCTAAGAGACTTCAAAGAGAGTTGGGAGGTCATTCCAGAGGTAACTCTTATGCACACCTTAGTAGGAGCTCATAGAACATCTAAGTGTCTATCACCCACTCAGTGGGGTTCCTGAGAGCTCCAGAGACAACCTGGTCCTATATAAGGGGGGATAACCCCAGAGACTGAAGCCTTATCAGTGGGTTCTATTTTGGAATCTGTGCTCCTGTGAGTGACAGAATTAGACTCAAATAAGTCCTCCCTGCACATGGTTCACCAGTCCCTTCTATTCAAACCTATATGTGATGCTGGAGTTTTTAGGTATACTTCCAGAGACTGGAGCCTCCCGCCTACCTATGTGCCAGATGTGCATGAAATCTAGGTGGAGCTGCAACTCCTACCCTACAGCTCAATGGACTCATCCAAGTCACCTGGTGAGGAGACAACTATGGGCAATGGCCATCCCAGGGAATGGAGAGGGCCTTCATCTGCAGGCAGTATCATCCCACCCACCATATCCATGGGATATAAGCCCTCTCTCACTTGGAGTTGGAGTGGACATCACTATCCCAGTCCCCTCAAGATTGGGGGAAGAACTATGGACTAGAGTGGACTTGATGGTATTCTCTTGTTCACATATGGTGATTCTAGCAATGCAAGAAATTATAACAATGAGGTGGAGCCATTGGCCACTTGACATTTTTGGGGTAGGGAGGGGATGAGCAGTTGAAATACAGGGGCTTCTTTGGGAGTTGGAGGTTGTCCTGAGTACGGTTGTGGCAACGGATGTAGGCCATTTTAAATCAGCACACACCACTCAGAACTGAGTGGGAGAGAGTGTGGTCTACAGTGTGAACTGTGGTCTATGGTTGGTGGCAAGGCTCCAGGATGTGTAAATTCATTGAGGGTGGTGGGCCACACTGTGGGAGATGTTTGTGTGGGATGTGGTGGGAGGTGTGGGAGGTGGGCAACAAGGGAATCCCAGTGGGTTCCATGTAATATTTTGGGTAATCTAAGCACCTCTTAAAATATATGTATATATATATATATATAACATTTTTGTACGCAAATACACATATATGCATATATATTTATATATCATTTTGCAAATGTTTGTATGTATTGTGAGAATTTTGATTTTTACCCATAAAAAAAAAAAGAATCTTTTTCTAATGTTGCCTTCAAATTCTCCAAGCAGTTAGATGTCCTGAGCTGCAGGCCACAGGCCCTGTGTGTGCAGTCACTTGGGGGGGGGGGGTTGGGCCTCTTCTGGGTATGGACCCTGGTACCAGCATAGGCCTTTTCCTACTCCTTCTTTCTCTAGCTGTTGCTCCTTCATGTCCCAGCCTGTTATTCTGCCCAATAATTCTCCAGGTGGGTCCTGACCTTCAGCACTTGGAGCTCTAATCCCAGAGATGTCTGGTAGTATTGGGAGCCCTCAGTGATGCCACTGGTAGTGGCAGGTCCTGGGAGAAGAGGCAGAGGCAACACATTCTCCTTGAAGTTGCCCAGAAGCACATTCAGATCCTATCTCCTGTTGCTGCCCTAGACTGATGATAAATTTAATTTGGAACCAAAGAATAAAAAACTGGAGCCAGTCCTTTTCCTAGGAGAAATTGTCATAAAGGAAGTCAATTTTGTACAAAAATGCATTGCAACAGACACAAGTCAATATGATTTGTCAGGAAAGCTGATATACAGTAACTTCAAAATTTTCTTTATTCATAATACTTTCTAAAAGAACAATCATACTATTAACCACAATCTTCACCCACCACCAAAATCATTATACTATTGAGTCTCTACATTACTCTTTAACTTCCTTTCAACTGAAATATTACATCTACAGACTACCCCATCAGTCAAAATTACATTTATAAATCACTATTATACTCACTATATATATTCATTATACCCACTTTAATATACTACCATCAACTCTATTCATTTCCACACAATTACAATAAACACTATTAAAAATTCTGCATACATTAAGCATCAGCTCCCCTTCTCCACCCATATTCTATTTCCTAGGGGACTATAAGGGGATATGGAATTTTTCTTTTCGGAATAATAAAATCTAAAATTGAGGTGATGACAACACATCTCTGTGATGAATATGACAGCCACTGAGTGTACATTTTGAATGGATTTTGCAAAGCATGGGACTGTATAACAAAAAGAATCATTTTGTGGAAGATAGACTGTGGTTAACTGAACAAATATGAGAACATTCTCTCATGAACTATAGCAAGTCCATAATACTAATACAGGGTGTCAGTAAACAGGTAGGTTGGGGAAAAATACATCTAATGTAAGATATTGGGTATAGGTAACAGTAATGTTTTGATGATGATCTTTCATAGTTTGTAACAGTTGTTTCACAACAGTGCAAGGAATTGGTGATGGGGTAATGTATTGGAGCCCTGTATAATGGTATGCATGTTTGTTTTGTAAGTTCACAACTTTTACTATACACTTATTGTTTATGGATGTTCAATTATGGGTGATAAACCTCAATTTTTAAAGGTTTTAAAAATTTCCTTTATTCCAGATGATACTGTGCCATTACATAAATTCCATTACAGGAACTTTCTTCTTTGTGAACATGATGTATCTTTAACATGCATTGAGCAAATTCTTACAGTAAATGAGCACAAAAAGAAGCAGAAAGTCCTAGACACCAAGCACAAACTGAAATTTAATCCAACTGAGTTAATTACTTATTGTAAAGATTTCAGAATTGTCAGATTTTTCTTTGATAAGTCATTCCCAAACACTGCCAAAAACATAAACCTTGCAATAATAGCTCATTATTTGCAGCCAACAGACCTGCAGCTACTCTTTGCATATGAATATGTTGGGAAAAAAATACCACAATTCAGCCAACAAAATAGTCTCCCCTCAGAAGGTGGAGGAGGAGGTGGCAGAGCATGGAAGTGGTGAGGATTGTTCTCATAAATTATGTGTTGCAGTAATGAAAAATTGTTCAAAGGATCTGTAAAGGAATAATTAGAAATCATCCACAGAGAATGAGGTTTACAAAGTGGATTTAAAGAAGACTTTGCCTAACATCCAAGAAGTACAGGCAGCATTTTAAAAACTTAAACTATGTGTTAATGTGTATTTTGAAGAAACTTAAGAGAAATGGCTATATCCATGGAAAGTACTAGTTGGTTAGAATATGTAAGGCCACAATTTAAATATTCAGTGGAACTTGTATACATGCTGGAGAGCAAAAATATCTCTGAAATCCTACAAGAGGAGGAGGAAGAGATTTGAGTTATTTCATAGCTTCTCTTATTCAAGTGATGTGGAATCCCTATATTAGGACAATTACAGTATTTCTGTGTCTAATACAGTAGGAGTGGTTCATGGTCAGCTATCAGTTCCTGGACAGATGCAACAAATTAAAGAGATCAGAAGAAGGGTCTCCCTCATTTTTGCTATTCTTGGATGCCATGTGGCAACTGTTAGAACAATATCCAGCTGCATTCAAGTTCTCTGAAACTTCCTTAGTGGTCCTGTACAACAGTACCTGCAGCACACTGTTCTGCACATTCTTCTTCAACTGGCTCCCCAGTGGGTGAAGAAACCACAGAATTTGGGATAAGTGAAAATATCTGATTGGGTGATGAAAGGGCTTAAAATTCAGGTCAGTTTGGGACTGTCTCTTCAGTTTACAGCAAAAATTTTCACCCTTTTCCATAACTCCTTATTCATTGGAAAAAGCATGACTTATATACCAAATGGCTCTATGAAATCTTTTAAATGGCAAAGAAAAGCTGCAGCTGTCCTCCTTCTAGAATGGAAGAATCAGGTGTTGAAGGTAGGGAGAGGGGAAAAAAGAGGTGTAAGATGGGGGCACTTTTGGGACTTGGAATTGTCTTGAATGACTTTGCTATGACAGATATAGGCCATTAGATATCTGACATAACCTACACAATTGAGTGGGAGATAGTGTAAATTACAATGTAGACTATAATCCAACTTTAATGCCAATGCTCCAAAATGTGTTCATCAATTGCAATGAATGTACCACACTAATGAAAGAAGTTGTCAATATGGGGAAAAGTGGGTGGTGTTGGGTGTGGGGCATATGGGAATCCTCTATATATTCTCTGAAACATTTATGTAATCTAAGTATCTTTTAGAAAAAATAAAAATATATTTTAAAAACAGAATGGACTCATCAGTGACCAAGAACTGCTTCTAAGGACAAACTCCTTAATATTTAAAATGAAGCCAGAATTGTGGAATATGGCATCAGATTAGCAGACAGGGCTCAACTCTCTCACAAAAACAATGGAGAAAGAACAAAACAATGTGTGAGGGACCTTCTTTGGTGGTCCTCAGACCAGGACAGTGCTTCACAACTCCCAGAAGGGTAAGGGACAAAGAGAAGAAGAACTCAAAACAACAAATATGAGTTATCAAGACTTTATGGCAGCCAGGAAGGTCTCCACTCCACCACCCCAAAATATTAAGCTGGTGTAAAATCTCTGGCCCACTGCAGCTGACTGAGAGGGGAACAAACATATTCCTCCATGTGAACCTTTACAAGGTAAAAGAGAGCGGGAGTCAGAAGTCTATTTTTCAGTGAATTTGGCAAGCAAAGTCTGCTTTCAATCTCAGCTCTGGCCAAAACAAAACACAGAAAAATGGAGAATGTATATATTTATTCATCTGTGTTTACTTTTTAGTTTTTAATTGTTAATATTTTCAATTATTAAATGTACAAAATAAAGTTTAAATAAATGAAAAAAAAAAAAAAAGAAAGAACAGCTTCATGGAAAGGTGCACTGATGAGCACCTTCTCCTGGTGTTCTGGAAAGTGCATGGAAAAAAATGCTTTTGGTTCTTGTTATACCCTAACTCCTGGGAGAAAATTAGCACCCAATTAGTGAGTCTGTGGCATAATTTTGATAACAAAATGTGGACAATTTTAAAGACTTAGAACATGTTGAACTAAATGTCAAAGAAGAGCTGTGGGGGAAAAAAATAGGCAAAAAAGAGAAATTGGCCATCAAAGTAAATTCACCAACATATTCAGATGCTTAGAAATCAGCAAAAAATTAGAAGCCATATTAGGAAACAGGAAGAGATGGCCCAGCCAAAGGAATAAACCAAATATCCTGAAGAGATACAGGATTTAAGAACATTAATGAATGATAATTATGCAACTCTCCTAAATCAATTAAAAGAAATGAAAGAAAATGACTGAAGATATAAAATTTATAAAAAAGACATTTGAAAAATGAAATAAAAAACCACAAAAAACAAACAAAAAGAAGACTTTAGGTGAGTATAAAGAACAATTTGAAAGTCTGTAAATAAAAGTAACAGACCTTATGGGAATGAAAGTCATGATGGATGATTTTAAAAATACATTGGAGGCACACAAAAGCAGATTTGAATTGCTTGAAGACAGAATTAGTGATTTCAAGATAAAACATCTCAAATGGAAAAGAGAGGAGAACAGAAATGGGAGAGAATGAAAAAATGGAACAGTGTCTCAGGGAATTGAATGACAATGTGAAACACTCAACATTCACATTATTGGCTTCCCAGAAGAGAATGTCAAAGGTGCACAAAGAATATTTGAGGAGACAATGATCAAAAACTTCTCACCCCTTATTAAAGACATAAATATCAATATCCAAAGACAACATACTCCACACAGAATAAATTTGATTAGACCTACCCTGAGAAAGGTATTATTCAGAATGAAAAACTTCAGAGCTAAACAGGGGATTCTGAAAGAAGCAAGAGAAAAAGCAAAGCATCACATAAAAAGGAACCTCAATAAGTTTAAATGTTGACCTCTCATCAGAAACCATAGAGGAGAGAAGAAAGTGGTATGATGTATTTAAGGTAGTGAAAGAGAAAAACACAGCCAAGAACTCTGTATCCAGGAAAAGTGTCCTTAAAAAATGAGGATGAATTCAAAGTTTTCACAGACAAACAAAAACTTTTAGAATATGTTACCAGAAGAACAGAATTACAAGAGCTACAAATGGGAGTGCTGCAGTTTGAAAAGAAAAAAAAAAAAGGCAAGAGACTTGGAGAAGATTGTAGAAATGAAGATTATTAAGAAGGGTAAGTTAAAGTGTAAAAAGACAGTGAATAGAATGATATGAAAACAAAAAGGCAAAGGAAAAAATGGATATAATAAGTAATGTCTTTATGGTAATAACATTGACTTTTCAATTTAAGGTTTATTTTTATTTATTTGTATGCCCCCTTTGTTTGTGCTCACTGTCTGCCCTCTGTGTCTGTTCATTGTGTGCTTGTCTTCTTTTTTAAGGAAGCACCAGAACTGAACCTGGAATGTCCCATGTGGGAGAGAGTTACACAATAACATGAACCACCTCCACTCCTACCATTGACTGTTAATTTCTTGAATTCTTTAATCAAAAGATATACACTGATAGAATGGATTTAAAAATGTGAACCACCTATATTTTGTCTAAAAGAGACTCACCTCACACATAAGAACAAAACGAGATTAAATGTGAAAGGTTGGAAATGTATATTCTATGCAAACTGTAAAAAAAAAAAAAAAAAAAAAAAGCTGGAATAGTAATACTAATATCAGACTAAATAGATTTTAAATATAAATTTGTTATAAGGAGTGAAGAACATCATTATATATTAATAAGTAGGTCAAGTCACCAAGAATAAATAACTATACAAAATATTTATACACCTAACTTGAGTGCCCCAAGTACATGAGGAACACACTGGCAAAGCTGAAGGAAGAAATAGATATCTCTACAATATTAGTTGGTGACTTCAATAAACATTCTCAGTATTGGATAGAACATGTAGAAAGAGGCTAAATAAAGAAACAGAGAGCTTGAATAATATGATAAATGAACTAGAACTAACAGACATCTTTAGAGCATTGGACCCCAAAACTGCAGGATATGCATTCCTTTTAAGCACTCATGGATCCTTCTCCAAGAGAAATCATATGTTGGGTCACAGACAAGTCTCAATAAATTTAAAAAGATTGAAATTATACAAAACACTTTCTCTGATCATAACAGAATGAAGCTGGAAATTAATAAAGGATGGAAAAAGGGAAAATTCATAAATATATGGAGATTAAAAAACACACTCTTAAATAATCAGTGCGTAGAAGCAGAAATTGCAAGAGAATCCAGCAAATATCTTGAAATGAATGAAAATGAGTACACAACATATCAAAACCTCTGGGACACAGCAAGAGCATGCTGAGAAGGAAATTTATAGCCCTCAAAGCTTATATTTAAAAAAAAATAAAGAACTAAAATTGAAGATCTAACTGCACACCTGGAGAAACTAGAAAAAGACAGCAAATCTGTCCCAAACCAAGCCAAAGGAAAGAAATAGAAATCTTGGAGCATAAATAAATGAAATTGAGAAAAAACAGAGAGAATTAGCAAAACAAAATTTGTTCTTTGAGAAGATCAACAAAATCAACAAACCCTTAGCTAGTCTGATAAAGAAAAAGAGAGAAGACACAAATAAAATCACAACTGAGAGGGAGGACATTACCAGAGACCCTGCAAAATAAGAGGAATCACAAGAGGATTTTATGAACAACTGTATGCCAAAAAAACTAGAAAATGTAGATGAGATGGACAAATTCCTGGGGACACAGAAATCACCTACACTGACCCTAGAAGAAATAGAAGACCTCAACAAACCAATCATAAGTGAAGAGACTGAAACAGCAAAAACATTCCAAAAATGAAAAGCCTGGCTCCAGATGACTTCCCAGTGAATTCTTCCAATCACTCAAAATGATCTTAGACCAATCTTGCTCAAGCTCTTCTAACAATTGAACAGGAAAGAATGCTACCAAACTATTCTATGAAGCCATCACCCTAATACCAAAACCAGATAAAGATACTATGAAAAAAGAAACTTATGGACCAATATCTCTAACAAAATTGATGGCAAAAATCCTCAACAAAATACTTGTAAACTGAATTCAAAAGGACATTTAAAAAATTATATACCATGATCAAATGGGTTTTATCCCTTGTATCACAGAATGGTTCAAACCAAGAAAATCAATTAATGTAACAAAGCACAGTGATAAATGCAGAAGAAAAATCACATGGTCCTCTCAATTGATGCACAAAAGTCATCTATCAAAATACAACACCTTTTCTTGATACAAACACTCCAAAAGATAGGCATAGAAGGAAGGTTTCTTTATATGATAAAGTGCATGTATGAAAAACCTACAGCTAGCCTTGTACTAAATAGTGAAGGATTGATTTCCCACTGAGATCAGGAACAAGACAAGAATGCCCACTGTCACCATTATTATTAAATATTTTGCTAGAATTACTAGCTAGAGCAATTAGGCTAGATAGAGAAATGCACAAAGTTAGGCCAGAATATTCTATTCAACAAATGATACTGGGAGAACTGGATATCCATATCCAAAACAAAGAAAACAACCCCTATCTCATGCCTTTTGAAAAAAAAAATGATAAAACTCGTAAAAGAAAATGAAGGAAAACATCTTCAAGATCTTGTGGTAGGTGTTAGTTTCTTAAATCTTACACCCAAAGCACAAGCAACAAAAGAAAAATAGATAAATTGGGCCTCCCCAAGTTAAACACTTTTGCACTTCAAAAGACTTTGTCAAAAGGATGAAAAGGCAGCCAATTCAATGGGAGAAAATACTTGGCAATCACAAATCTGATAAGGGTTAATATACATGATATACAAAGAGATCGTACAATTCCATAATAAAACGTCAGACTATCCGATTTTAAAATGGGCAAAGGACTTGAAAAGAACAACAAATGGTAAAGAAACAAATGAAAAAATGTTCAACATCACCATTGATTATGTAAATGCAAATCAAAGCTATGATGAGATATCATTTTTATACCTATTAGACTGCCCACTATTAAAAAGTTGGAAAACTGTAAATATTGGAGAAGATGTGGAGAGATAGAAATGCTTATTCATTTTGTTTGGAATGTGGAATGGTACAGCCACTGTGGAAGACTGTTTGGCAGTTACTAAGGAAGTTAAATATAGACTTTCAGTGTGACCTGGCAATATCATTGCTGGGTATATACCCAGAAATGAGAGCAATGACATGAATAGACATCTGCACACAGATGTTCATAGTGGTATTATTCATGATTTCCAAAAGTTGGAAACAACACAAGTGTCCATCAACTGAAGAATGGATAAAGAAATTGTGGTGTATACACACAATGGAATATTATGCAGTGGTAAGAAGAAATGAAGTCTTGAAGCATATGAAAACATGGATGAAATGGGAGGACATTATGTTGAGTGAAGGAAGCCAGACACAAAAGGACAAATACTACATGATTGTGCTATTATGAATTAAATATATTATGTAAACACATGGAATTAACAAATAGAATATAGGTCACCAGAAAATATAATGATGGTAGAGAATGGAAAGCTGATGGTTAATCTGTGCAGAATTGATTAAAAGATTGTAAATTTTTGAAAATGAATGGAAATGGTGAGAGCACATCATGCTGTTTGTGACTTACATAGTTATTGTATCGATATGACTGGTTGAAAGGGAAATCCTAACGACATTTATATTACTAGAAGAAAAGCTAAAAAATGTAATATGGGACAGTATAACAGTGGAATCTCATGTAAAATATGAATATGGGTGTTATTGAATATATTTCTATTTTTACAAAATATAAATACAAATAAACTAGAGAAAAGGAAATGGAATAGCAGCTATGTACAGCAGGGGATGGATAGAGAGACTGAGAAGTGATGAGTTTTGTTTTGTTTTGTTTAGTATTATTATTATTACTGGAATAATGAAAATTCTCTAAAACTGATTGAATTGAATGCACAACTATGTGATTATACAAAATACCATTGATTATACACTTTGGGTGGATTTATGCTTTACTAATATCTATCCATAAAATTGATTTAAGAAAATATGAAGCACATATATAAACACATACATACACATAGCTCTCTTGGGTACTCAGATCCTTAAAAAGTATCATTCAAATTACTTTTCCCAGTTGTGTAAGGGTAAAATGATGAAATTTTCTTTGCTTAATAAAGAGGAAATATGCAGCTGCTTCCCATTCTCCTTCCTTAGTATCTCCTTGTAAACATAATAAGACTAATAGGAGTACTGAACTTTTGATTTTACACTGCAACATCTTAGGCCATCTAATCTTTGGAACTGTAAACACATACTTTCAAAATTATTTCTGTTGCCACTAACTGCATGTCTTAGTTTACCAGGGCTTCTAAGACAAAAAGACATACTGGTGGGTTTAAACAACAGGAATTTATTGTCTCATGACTTTGAAGGCTAGAAACCCAACATCAGTGTATGCACATGCAATTCTTTACCAGAATCTGTAGAGTTCTGGTTGCTAGCTTTACCTTGGGGTTCTTTAGCTTCTAGACACACCTCTGCATTCATCACATGGAAATCTGTCTCTCTCTCCTTGTCTGGCTTCCCTTCTGGTTTCCAATTTTTGCTTATAAGGACTTCAGTCTTATTGGATTAAGGCCCAACTTCATTCAGTTTGGCCTCTCCTTAACTAATACCATATTCAAATATCCTATTTACAAATGGGTTCACAACCACATTACTTTGTTTAGGACCTAAACATGTCTTTTGTTGGGGACTAGATTCAATTCCCAACATTGAGTATACAGGGAGCAATTACAAAGTGCATTCATTTAACTCTTGAGGAGATAAGAGAAGGTTTCATTGTTCTTCTTCTGCTTTACTCTGTAAATTTGTATGAAATTCTGTCCAGACATAGTAATCACTGGCATACTACTTTGTATGCATGTAAACTTGTTCATTCTTAAACAGTAATAAACTGTTTTAATTCTTGCTTCTGTATTGGTATGGGAATTTTTTTTGTAAGCAGGATTGTTTTATTTTCCCAGCATTTCATAAGAATATATGAGTGCAGTGCCTTTAAATCAAACATCACACATGTGAGTGACTTATGGAATCAGAATATCAGATCCAATGAACATTACTTGAAATCATTCTAATATAAATGTAATCAAGTTTAATTTATAGTATTTTTTTTTATAATAGTAAAAACTCATTTTAATTTATAAAGAAAACTGAGGTTAGTCCCTCTTCGGCACACAGACAGCCAGGATAACAGCTTGGAGCAGTATTTTAGGGAATAGTTTTCCAAGCTGGTCTACTTGCATGTTGTTCTGCCATGGCTCTCTGGAGCACACATAAAATGGAAATGTTGCTACTTCTGCTGGCTTCCCAAGGTGCACATCAAAGACAGTGGTTTCATCACTGCCTTCCAAGGTCTCTCCCTCTTGGTGGACAAAGTTGACCTGCTCAGCAGGACATTCTTGCATTACAGGAGGGCTCCATTGCAAGCCTGCTGAGCAGAGCTGGATCAGAGCAGGATGTAATTCTGAGGCAGTGGTCCTCATGAGGCCTCAGGGACACTAGAGTACCTCTCATCTTCATTTCCATTTTTTTTCCTGCAGGGAATCTATGCAGAGGAAGCATTCTAGGATCTCAGCAAATTTTTAAGTGGAGCCAAAATGTAGTTATCTACTGAGACTATAGCAAATGGGACTAAATATAGTATTTTCTGAATATTTGGAAGGAAGCTGTACATTTTCCCCCTGAACTTATATTGTTAATCTATGCATTTGAAGCTCTAATGATTTATATTTAAGAATAATAATTGAAATTTGCACTATTTAGAAACCTGTGAGTGATACTTGCTTCACATCTTTTTATTATTTTTCAGGATTTATTTATTTATTTACTTTTATCCATTTTAAACATCCCCCCCGCCCCATTTTTGCTTTTTTGTGTCCATTCACTGGGCAATTCTCTGTGTCTGTTCCCTGCCCTCTCTTTTCATCCTTCTCCTATCTTCACTGGGATTCAATCCTGGGAATCTCCAATGTGTGAGAGAAGTGTTCTGCTTCCTGTGCCACCTCAGTTCCTGTTTTTGTTTGGCACATCTCATCTTGGCTCTCCCTTGTGTTACTCCCCTGTTATGTCATCACCTTGCTGCATGACTGGGTGGGGCCTGGCACACCCACACATGGGGTCTGGTGGCTCACCCACTTGCATGACCTGGGTGCACCCACACACAAGGCCAGGCAGCCTGCACTCCTTCTATATTTTTTCTTATTATTTTCCCAGGATGTCTCAGGGATCAAACCCAGGTCCCTCCATATGGGAGATGTACATCCAACCATTTGAGCCACCTCTGAATACCACATCTTTTTAAATGTGAAGGAAAAATGCATAAATTTTGTTTTTTATGTCTTTCTGTCATTATAGGGTTCATTCATTTTTAGGGGATTTGTAGACAGACATCCTCCTATAACTGTGGTGAAGACAATCAGATTTTTTGCTCTATTTATTTTGTCTGCATCCATTTTTCCTATCACCTGCTAATAGTTACCTGATCCTTGCTCAGATCAGCAACCCAAAGAAGCAGACAGCAGGAAAATGGACAAGGTAGTGTTTAATATTTTTCCAGAAACAACTGCTAACACTCCAAAAAAAAGGTTCATAGGTTTTCTTGTTTTTCTGATTACTTTCTGTTTTCTCTAATGGGATTAACTGATGCACAGTCAGTGTTCCAAGGCTGTGTTTTATTATTTTACATAACCTTGTTTGGTGCTTTAGGTCACTGTTTAAAATCATGAGGTACCTTTTAATCCATAGGACTAATTTTAAATGACATGCACAGTTAACTTTAAAGTATTTGCTGTAAATAATATAAATAAACTTAGAAGTGCTTTTGATATTGATATTATGGTAAAAATAAGAGTGACATCTCAGTTTTCAAAAATGGGGTATTAAAACCCCACTGTATAGTGGAAACAGGTTTTGCACATGAGGCTTCATACCATGGTATGATGTTT
Organism: Tolypeutes matacus; assembly: GCA_026826555.1. Classification (NCBI taxonomy): domain Eukaryota; kingdom Metazoa; phylum Chordata; class Mammalia; order Cingulata; family Chlamyphoridae; genus Tolypeutes; species Tolypeutes matacus. Next base: position 2,071,003 of record JAKSZT010020697.1, read on the forward strand.
TCAAATTTGATTTTATTAGAGTTTCTGAAATTGCCATCTTAAGATTTTAAACATTTTTTATAGTAAATTGTCCATTTAGCTTATATCATTTACTGAAACAATATCATGTTTTATATTTATATATAAAGAAGAGATGTTGCTATTAGAATTATTTCCCTTGAAAAAATTGTACCATAATGATGCTGTATTTAAAGAGACAGGAGTTTTTATAAAAATATCTTAGGAAATTTATCTTCTTGATAAGCCCAATGTTTCTGCCACCTTATTGCCTAGAAAGTGAGGGTCATTTTCAACTAATAAAAATAGCATTATTTTTGCTAACATTTTATAGTCCTTGATTGGAAACTAGCCCTAATCCCCTTAAAGTATAACAGCATATTATGCCATTGAATGTGTAATATTTCTGTCTTTTTCATTTAGCTGCTTTTTTATTACAAATTGTTCTACATTCATTATTGTTTTTAGCTTGAGCATTTGTCTATACTTTTCTTCCCTCACACATTCATTTCAGCTCCATTAGTAATTATTTTATTAATTTACATTTTTAAAAATTTAGGTACTAATTAGTACTGTGTTAAAAATAGATGTGCCCAATTTTATATGATAAGCAAATGATGTAAAATACATTTGTTTGTTTTATTTTTGCTGGTCAGTTGTTATATCATATTTATTGTGCCTCAATTAATCATGCATAATATGAAAAACCACTAAAGCAGCCTTAAATCCTGCCTAGTGTAAAGTTGTCTGCCAACTCTCCCAGCAAAAAGGACATTGTGGTGAAGAAGGCATGAGTGACTGTGTACACTGTGCCACAGAGAGCACAGCACTCCACATCCCATGCCTTATGAGTGAAGCTTGTGATGGTGGATTGCCACCAGATATCTGAAAGCTTTGGACTTTATAGTTTGAACCTAAATATGTATGAAGTCTGTTATTCTCTGATGAAATTCAAATTTTTTTAACGATGATTTTTTTTTATTTTTAAGAGATACTTAGATTACATAAATATTACACAAAAATATGGGGATTCCCATATGCCTTACTCCGCACACCTCCCACACCCTCCCACATAAACATCCTTCATTGGTGTGGCACATTCACTGTAATGATAAATGCATCCTGGGGCTTTGCTACTAAGCATGGACCATAATTCACATTGTAGTCTATACACTCTCCCACACAGTTCTGCAGGTTATGTGGTGATATAAAATGACATATCTGTCATTGCAATGTCATTCAGGATGATTACCATGTCCCAAAAAAGGCCCCATATTATACCTGTTTTTCCCTCTCCCTGCCCCAGACCCTCCAGTGGTCACTGCCTCCACATCAATGTTGTAACTTCTTCCAAACCTAGAATCACAATTTCTATAGTACTATACCAGTAAGTCTAATCTAGTCCATAGTTCATTCCCCAATCCTTAAGATTCTGGGATGGTGATGTCCACTTCGCTTCTGATTAAGAGAAACCTTTGAACCCATGATGGATGGAACTCTCTTGCTTGCAGTTGTTGGCTCTCTCATTTCCTTGGTAAGGTGGTTGTCAATCCTCACCTCCTTGTTAGTTGTCCTGGGTGAGTTCAATGAATGGGAGAGTAGGTGTTGCAGCTCTGCTGAGGTTCCAGGCCCAGCTGGCACATGGACAACCCAAAGACCCCAGTCTCTTGGACATACACCTAAAAACTCCAGCACCAAGTATAGGTTTAAATAGAAGGGACAGATGAGCCATGTGTAGGGAAGACATAATTGTGTCCAACTCTGTCTCTCTCAGGAGCACAAACTACAAAGTAGGGGACACTGGCAAGGCACCAAACTCTGGAGTTATCTGCCCTGACTATAGGACCTGGGTGTCTCCAGAGCCCTCATGAGACCCACCATTTGGGGTAGTATCCACTTTGGCAGTCAATGAGATCCTGCTGAGATGTGCATAGTCATTACCTCTGGGATGACCTCCTGACTCACATTGAAGTCTCAGCCACATGCACTCATTTGTCTTTACCTTTTCCCCCTTTTATTCAAGATCTTTTGCCAGTTGCATTGCAAGTTGATGCTTGATAGTAATCCCTCAGTGCCAAGGAGGCTTATCCTTGGGTGTCATGTCCCATGCTGGGGTGAAGGTAATGCTTTTATATGCTGAGTTTGGCTCAGAGAGAGGTCACATTTGAGCAACAAGGAGGCTCTCAGGAGGCAACTCTTAGGCACTCCACAACACTAGGCTAAGTTTCAATTTCAAGAGCTAAGGCTCATAAACATAATCATCAAATCAAGGGTCGATCAATGAATCATCCTCCTTCACCAGTCATTACTCCTACACTTGGGGGACTGTTGCTGCTCCCATAGAGAATTTGGCAGAGCTCTCCAGGATGGGAATTCAAAATTCTCTTGGTTATTATGTGAGTCTCCATCCACTGTGACAATGCCCCATGAGCATTTGAACATATTTATATACCTTATATGTATGCCTTGGTGAACTTCCTCCCATGTATCCCCCAATGTTGACACCCCACACCAATGATCCTTTCTTGCCCCACTTGTAACCCTTCTGTGATCCAAAGCTTCTTCAAAAATGAAGCCATTAAAATAGCCAAATACAATCAATAGGAAAATGAAATAAAGGTAGGTTTAAATATAAGAAATAAAATAAATAATTAAAAAAAATAATAATGTGAAATTAAAAGATTGGGATATTAAAAAATAATGAAAAATATTTTTAAAAGTTTTTTTGACATCTTGCCTTTCATCACTTTAATATCTGGTGCCCTGTATGTACAGTGGCATTTTCTTCCATTTATTCCCCAGTGTTTTACTATTTTTAATTTGGTCTTCAAAGAAGTTCTAGGTCACAGTAAAGTCATATACAGAATACCGGGAACTCTCATATACCAAACATCCTTCCCTTTTCCTCCTTCCCATATTAATACTTTTTTATATGTAGATGGTAACTTTATTATAACTGATATACAAATAGTGAAACATAGCTACTAAACATGGTCAATGGTTTACATTATGCTTTACATTTTAGACAGTACAGTTTTATAAATTTTGATGATATTTAGCATGGCCTGTGTCCATTATTGCAAGGTCATGTAGAACACTTCCATCACCCACTAAATACCCCCTGTTTCATCTATTCTATTCCTCCCTCCCCATCACCTTGGAGCCCACAGTGACACCCTGACTTCACTCCTTGGTTGACAAGATTCATAGTTACTGGCAACAACATTGAGGTCTTGACACACTGGTTTGTCCTCCCTTATTAGGAACTGCCCATGCTATTGAGAGACTCCCGCCTCTCTGTTTGTGAAGAGATTGGTCCTCCCCAGGATTGGTGTCCAACTCCTTCCTGCTCATTATGTGGATCTCCACCCACTGATACAACACATTATGACAAAATGATCACTCACACAATCCCTCGAAGCCTGCTCCATGTGCACCCTGTCCCAAATGCACCCCCATCCAACACCCTGAACCAGTAACTTTCCTTGTCTATTGCCATAAGAGCATTCCAAACTTTGTACTTGCAACCACATACCCACAAACACCCTGTTCACCTGGTCCCTCTCCCAGCCCTCTCCCCTGCACCACCCAGTCCAATAATATCACTACCCTCCTGTCATATCCCTTCAGTTCACAACTATACACTTTCACTTTACCATAGATAATGTCCGTATAGGTGTTGGCTCACAACCTTCTTCTCCCTTTCTATTTTCTATAAACCTATCTTCCAGACAATAGCTTTCTGAGTCTACTCAATTTGCTTAATTCATATCAGTGAGATCATGTAATATTTGCCTTTCAATGTCTAACTTTTTTAAAAATGGAATGATATTAATTTGTATAAACAGAGTGAAAACTATTCAATACATTCTGCAACAAAATCTGGTTGCTGTAGCAGCAACATCAAATAGTTAAAACTTGAATTTGAGAGAAAACTAAAACCTTTGTGCCTAAAATTGTTGTGACTTGAGTTAAAGTAGGATGAGCAGGAAGGGGAATCGTCTTGCTGTTCTACAGTGATGAATGTGAGGGAGATTCTGAAAGCTAAATAAAATATCCACAGGGAAAAAATTCTACAAGCAGTTTAGCCTCATTTTAATTCCATAGAGCTAAAAAACAGGACCCTCATCAATCCAAGTGGGTCTCCATCTGGGAAGGACACCCCTGCCCCACATCCCAGATGACATCATCCCAACCTAGGAGCTCACTGCTGCCTCACCTCAGACTAAATAGTTCCACAGCCTAAGAGTTCAGTGTTGGAGATCACTCACCCCTGGATCCTAAACAATTTTCAGGAGTCCCAACTATACCTGACATGGAAAGCTCCCCATCTGTGAAAGACCCTTAATTTTTCAGTGACTAATCACACTGTCAAGTGCTGTTTTAAAAATTGAGACCCACCAGAATGAGTGACTTTCCAGACAGTGCAGTGCAGTTTGTCCTGTGACCCAAACTTGCTTGGTGATACCTGTAATATTGTAATTACATTAATAATTACATGCCCCCTCATGATTGTAATGCTAATTTTATCATGTTAAGTACCTGTAAGATCTATTCCAATAAATCTAAATTGCCTCCAAAATTAAAGTTCCTTCTAATATCACCTCTCTTACCTAACAGGTGGTCTTACTGAGGAAGCCATGCTATGTACTCTCTTAGGTAAAACAGGAGAATTCTGCTGGCCTCCTAATGTGCTATCTATTCATGTCCCTCCACTCTCTTTCCCTGCCCATTGTAATTATTCATCATCCTTATTCTTTCCTCAATCTCTCCTACCCTAACAATGCCTGCCCTTATTGCCCTCCAAAAGACTACATGGGAAATTAAATTGAAACCCATCACCCCTTTCCCTTGGATATTTACACAGATGTCCAATCTCTACCTGCATTAGCTGAATTAGTCTCTTATGTATTGACAAACCACAATCACTGGGTTTGCCATTGTCCTGTTTCCAAACCTTTATCCAGCTCATACCTTGTCCAGAGATGGAAAATATTGGGAAATTCAAACCTCTTCCAAACAGCCATCTCACATGAATATGATGCCCATCTCCTCATGGCAACTGTTGATTGTGCTCATGATTCCTCAATACAAAGTACATGTAAGTGACTTAATGGAAAACTCCACACCTTTTGATTAATTTTTATGCTACACTCCTGGGCACAGTTGTCATGAGGGAATATGTTTTGCTTTGCGTCTACTTGAGTCAGGAATAAATCTAAACAAGTCCTAGCTCCCAGGAGCTTATGATCTATATCAAGCACCATTAAGGGTTTTTACAAGGAAATTCCAATTAACATCTGCACACAGCTAAGAGATGGGAATAGATGGCATGTATATCATCACATTTTTGTGAACTACTTCAGAGGTCAATGTGAAGAAGGGAGAGATTTGTAGATTTTTGCACATAGGTGAAAATGAAATAAATGTTCATGTTAAGAGAAACAATTTTATTTTATTTTCATTATATCTTAACATTATTTTAAAATATCAAATCATAGATGAATTATTTTTGTAATTTCAGTTAAGAGAAGATAGCTATTTTCTACATCAATAAAACAGTTCCAATAATTGTACAAACTTATCTAAGATCAGATGAATGCACACTCTCCTTCTTTTGCTATGGGTGTAAAATTCAAATTCTTAAAATCATAGAACTAAGTTACATTGACCTTATTCTTATACAAAATTCAAGTCCAATATCAATCTATTTTGAATAGTAGTACCTTATGCATTTTTAAAAATTAGTAAAAGTAAAGGGAATACATGCAACACTCTTTTATAGTTACCCACATATTAACCCTGTCCAGTGCTCTTGTTATTATTTGTTGCCATTTCCATTCACCTGTGGGAGCTTCTCTAGTATTTCTTCCAGAAGAAGTCTTGCAGAAAAGCCCTCTGTTGTATTTAAATTCTTGGAATGTGTTTATTTCACCCTATTTTTTTAAAGAAAAACTTTCTATATTGAAACAATATTAGATTACAGAAGAAATAGTACACAATTCAAAGATCATACAGCAGTCCCATGTTCACTTCAAACAGCATCCTCTAATCCTAACACCTCCTATAACCATGGTACATTTGTCAAAAATGAGAAATCAACATTGTTACATTATAAACTACAGAATTATTCAGTTTAACAATATTTTCCAATAGTGTCCATTTTGTGGTTTGAGCATCCAATCCTGAATGTGATGTTGCATTTATATATTTATTCTATTTGTTTCTTTTTTAATTTTTAAAGAAGTTTTATATTGCATAAATGTTTCATCAAAAATGTGGGGGATTCCCATATAATCTACTTCTCCCCCCTCCCACACATTCCCACATTAACAACGTCTTTCATTAGTGCGGTACCTTTGTACAATTGAACACATATTGAAGCATTGCTGCTAACTGTGGACTATAGTTTACATTAGACACTTTGCCACACACAATTTTATAGGTTTTGATAAAATGTATAATGGCCTATATCCATCATTGCAATATTATGCAGAGCAATTCCAATGTCCCAAAAATATCCCCATGTTTCACCTACTCTTTCCTCTCCCTTCCCTCAGAAACTCTGATGCTCATTGTCTTTATATAACTGACACAAGGTCTTCCCCATTGCTAATAGCTTGTGCTTCAGTCTCTTCATATGCTGATTGAACTTTGAATCTCAGCAAAGTTGCAGCAGTTACTCTCCAGTTCATTGGGCTCACCCAGGAAAACTAACAAAAGGATGATATTGGACAATTCTCATCCACCAAAACAGAGTTGTAGATACACTGCAAGCAAGAAAGTTTCATCTATCTGCCCAATGGTATCTACCTCTTTCAATCAGAAACAGAGTGGGCATCACCATCCCAAAATCCTCAATATTGAGCAATGAACAAACATAAGGGAGAAGCAAGTATGGACTAAAGTAGACTTATTCTATACTCTACTGCAACTGAGTCACTAAATCCAGGCACACTGGACAGGAAGGGAATTAAGGTCCAATTTTTGAAAGAAGTAACATTTGCATATATCAATTGTGTCTTCATTTTTGTAAAATACTTTTGCTATATATTAAAATCTTGATTTTAGTTTCATTATAACTCTTTGAACATGTCAACTTACTCTCTTCTTGTCTCCATAGTTGATGATTATGTTAGCTATTAATCATCTTCATGCTCCTCTGAATGTGGTTAGTTGTTTTTCTTTCTGCTTTCAAGACACTCTCATTTTCTTTAGTTTTCAATTTTTTAGCTATGATTTACCTAGGGGAAGTTCTTTATTTTTAACCTACTTGGTTTGTTCTGTTTCTTTGATCTCTATATTAATATTTTTCATCATATTTGGGGAGTTTGATGTCACTATTTCTGTTTTTTAATAACCTCAGTGGCCATTTTTTTCTCATTTACACATATTTCAGGTCAGGTTGCATAGCTCTGCTGATTTCACATGGGATTGGCTTCAAGCCACAGGTTCAGTTCAGGTCTGCTCCAAGTGTTTTTAGATCTTCTACAGCCAGTGGGCTTCTCAGGACATGTCTTTTCATGCTGGATCACAGTCCACAAGAGAGCTTATTGGTAACTTTTAATACCTCATGAGACTTAGGTTCAAACTGGTACCTTTCACATCTTGTCACATGCCACTGACCAAGTCCAACATCAATGGGGTGAAAAGCATGTACTCTATCTCTGAGAGAAACTGCACAGTCTCACATGGCAAAAGAAAAAGACATAACAGTGTGAGGAATCAGGAACAATTATATAATAAACCATGATTTACTTGCTTACTTATTTGTACATACCTTCCCTTGTTCAATAAAACATAAAACATTATATGGTGAATCCATTGTTTCTAAATTCACAATTTACATAGCACATTTCCTGCAAATGAAAGCAAAAGAAAATACTATTAATAAATATGTAATTGTTTCATGTAGAGGTAAAAATATCACTAAAATAAGATTCCAGAATCTTTAAGATGGATCCATTCATGAACAATGCAGTCATTCTTGTCTGTTTGGGACATGGCTTTATCTGTGTCTGGAACATCATAGGAGCTCAGAAAACATTGGCCAACAAATGAGGCTTTGGCTTCTTTCTGAGGCCACTTGTGCTATTCATACACAGCTCTAATTGCATATATTGTGGTGGGTTTTCTTGCACATATTGTTAATGACTTAGGCATGATCATTGTATTGCGGCTATTTTTAAAATTCATAAACTACTTAATCAATTTTTTGCATGAAATAATTTCTTTTATTAGATGTCAATACCATTTTTTCTTTTTTAGAGAAGTTATGTGTTTACAGAAAAATCATACATGAAATGCAGAATTCCCATATGCCACTGTATGGTTAACAGCTTGCATTGGTGTGGAATGTTTGTTACAATTGAAAGCACAATTTTATAATTATACTATTACCTAAGCCCATGGTTTAAGGTAAGGTTCACTCTTTATGTAGTGCCAATCCATGGGTTTATAAAACAAGTTTTTCATTCTGTTACCATATATACAACCTAATGATTCCTCTTTTAGCCACATTCAGATATATATTTCAGTGCTGTTAATTATATTCACATCACCACCATCCATTACCAAAACATTTCCATATTTCTGAAAAGGAACCCTGTACATTTTAAGCCTTAACTTCTCATTCCCTATCCCAGCCCCATCCCCTGGTAACTGATAGTGTAGATTCTGGCTCTAAAATAAACTTGCTTATTTTAATTATGTCATATCAGTGAGATCATATAATATTTGCCCTTTGTTTCCAGCTTATTTTACTCAATATGATGTCTTCATTATTCACTCATGCTATTGCCCAGGTCTGAACTTCATTCCTTTTTACAACTGAATAATATTCCATTGTATGTGTATACCACATTTTGTTTATCCATTCATTGTTTGATGGACACTTGTGTTGCTTCCATCTTTTGGTAATTGTGAATGATGCTGCCAATAACATAACTGTGAAAATATCTCTTTGAGTCCCTGTTTTCGAATCTTTTGGGTATATACTTAGTAGTGAGATTTCAGAGTCATGTGGTAATTCTATAATTAATTCTTTGAGAAACCACCAAACGGTTTATCACAGTGGCTGCACCATTTTACGTTCCCATCAGCAATGATGGGAATCATTTATCTTCATCCTCTCCAAAACTTGTAAATGTCCATTTTTAATAGCAGCTATGGCAGTTAGAAGCTTTTGTGGATTAGAAAATTATGTCATTAGACCCAATACATTTCTGTGTGTGAAAAGAAGGTTGTTGGTTTTAATTGGGATTGTGTTGAATGTATTGTAGTTGGGAACTTTTGATTAAATTACTTCATTTAAGGGTCTATGATTATTTTGTCTGACCCAGGGTGGGTCTTAATCTTCTTACTGGTGACCTTTATAAATGGGAGAATCATGTAGAAACAAACAGAAGCCCAGTGAGATATACCCAAAAGCTGAATGAGAAGGCCCCAGGAGCCAGAAGCTGAAATCAACAGAACACAGAAATGATGGCTTGCTTTTTCTTTTCTGTAAAGAAGGCTATTGTTTGTGATTGCTGTTGTGTTAAATCTGTAAATTGCTTTGGGTAAGATTGACATCTTTTCTAAACTTTTTTTTTATTTTTAAAGAAGCTTTAGGTTACACAAATGTTGCATAATAATATAGGATTGACATCTTAACAATATTTAGTCTTCTAATGCATGAACACAGAATGTCCTTCTATTTATGTAGGTTTTTTTTTTTAATTTCTTTTAGCAGTGTTTTGTAGTTTTTTGTGTGCAAATTCTTTCATTCTTGATTAGGTTTATTCTTAGATATTTTGTTCTTTTAGTTGTTCTTTTAGAAACACTAATGATTTATCAGTGTTGATCTTGTACACATATCACATCATATGCAAGTAGGAAAAGTTTTACTTTTCTTTTCCAATTTAAATGCCATTTATTTCTTTTTCTTGCCTAATTACTCTTGCAGGAACAATGTTGAATAAAAATGGTAGTAGTGGGCACCCTTGTCTTTCCCCTGATTTTTTGAGAGAAAGATTTCAGTTATTCAGCATTTGGTAGAATGTTAGTTGTAGGCTTTTGTATATGCCCTTTATCATTTTGAGCATACCCTCATGACTGGACAATATTAACAATTCACAGAGGGGATGCATTGTAACCTAGTCTCAAAAGACTGTGATATGCTTCATGGCAGATTGCAGAATATCTCTAATTAACCTCCAGGGACTCAGAGCCCAGAATGTTGCATATTCATTTATTTACAATAAAATTTTCACTAGTTCTTTTAACACTTAATGTGAGTTTCCTCAGTATCTAGCTCTGGGAAACTTCCTGAGAGTAAAACAGCAACCAAAACACATCCATGCTTTGTCATAAGATTTTCCCAGTTTAATGAGGAAATCAGACAAAGAAGCAAATACAGCACATGGTGTATGCCATGATGCAGCAGGTCCAGAAGAGGGGAATTTTCCTGGCCTTGGGAGCAGGGAGATACCATGTCAGACCATTGAGCTACCTTGAGGTCAAAAAGTGTCTGCCAGACATGATCCTGTAATTAGAAAACCCTGAAGTATCCACTTCAAAGCTACTTGAGCTAATAAATAAGTTCAGCAAAGTGGCAGGATACAAGATCAACATGCAAAAATCAGTAATGTTTTTTTACACTAATACTGAACAATCTGAGGAGGAAATCAGGGGGAAAATGCCATTTTCAATAGCAACAAAAGGACTCAACTACCTAGGAATTAATTTAACCAAAGAAGTTCAGGACCTATATGTAGAAAACTACAAAACAATGCTAAAAGAAAATTTAAAAGACCTAAACAAATGGAAAGACATTCTATGTTCATGGATTGGAAGAATAAATATGAAGAGGTCAATCTTACCCAAACTGATTTATATTTTCAATGGAATACCAATCAAAATCCCAATAGCTTACTTTACAGAATTAGAGAAGGCAATTACCAAATTCATTAGGTAGGGTAAGTTCACCTGAATAGCTAAAAGCATTCTAAAAAAGATGAGTCATGGGAGGAATTTCACTGCCTGACATTGAAACATATTACAAAGCTACAGTGGTTAAAACAATATGGTACTGGCATGAAGGTAGACACCTCAATCAGTGGAATGGAATTGAGAACCCAGAAATAAACCCTCACCTATAAAATCAACTGGTTTTTGTTTTGTTGTTTATTTTTGTTTTTTGTTTTTTAATTTTTAAAATTAGCTTTATTCAGACTCATGTCACAGAAGATGGAACTCATCAGCAACCTCATAACTTAAAATTTACCCAAACAACCCTGCATATGTCTCCATTCATGCAACATTTCCTGTAATAGAAAACTAAGGATGCTCATGTGGACTTAGTGCTTGGCAAACCTACTGAGTCAATGTCAACAGGACAAAACAGTCTCTTAAACAAATGGTGTTGGGAGAACTGGATGTATATAATCAAAAGAATGTAAGAAGACCCTTATCTCATCCCCTACAAAAGAATCAACTCAAAATGGATCAAAGACTAAATATAAAAGAAAAGACCATAAAACTACTGGAAGAAAATGTAGGGAAACATCTTCAAGACCTTGTAGTAGATGGTAGTTTCTTGGACCTTTCACTCAAAACACATGCAACAAAAGAAAAATAGATAAATGAGACTTCATCAAAATTAAACAATTTTGCACCTCACAAGACTTTGTTAAAAGACTGAAAAAGCAGTAAACTCATTGAGAAAAATATTTGGAAATCACATATCTGATAAGGGCTTAATATCCAGGATATATAAAGCAAAGTTACAACTCAATAATAAAAAGACAAATGACTCAATTAAAATATGGGCAAAAGACTTGAACAGACATTCATCCAAAGAAGAAATACAAATGGCAAAAAAACACATGAAGAAATGCTCAACATCACTAATGATTAGGGAAATGCAAATCAAAACTACAATGAGATGTCATTTCACACCTATCAGAATGGCCACTATTAAAAAGACAGAGAACTACAAGTGTTGTAGAGGATTGGAGAAACAGAAACACTTATTCACTGTTGGTGGGAATGCAGAATGGTACAGCCACTGTGGAAGGCTGTTTGGCAGTTCCTAAAGAAACTGAATATAGACTTGCCACATGACCCTGCAATACCACTACTGTGTATACACCCAGAAGAAATGAGAACATTGACACAAACAGACATCTGCACACCGATGCTCATAGCAACATTATTCACCATTGCCAAAAGTTGGAAACAACCCAGGTGTCCATCAACAGATGAATGGATAAACAAACTGTGGTCTATTCACACGATGGAATATTATGCAGCAGTAAGAAGAAATGAAGTCATAAAGCATATGACAACATGTATGAACCTGTAGGACATTATGTTGAGTGAAGCAAGCCAGACACAAAAGGACAAATATTGTATGACTGCATTACTATGAACCAAATATATTGTATAACATATTGTTTGATTTTTTAAAAAAAATTTGTATGTACCCAGTACATTTAATTGAGGAATGAATGTATTTATCTGTGTTTACTTTTTAAGTTTTTAATTGTTTATTTTTACAATTATTAAATTTAAAAAATAAAGATTTTTTTAAAAAGGTGTCTGCCAGATACTTGTGCGATATGGGCAAGGTCAGTGAAAAGGTCTAGAGGTGGAATAAGCAGAAAATCCATAGAAAATGAGTGAAGTTCACTGTGCCTGCAGTGGAGAATGTGAGTGGGGGAGTTGTGAAGGATGATGCAGCAGAGGTGAGCAGGGGAAGGACAAATTCATTGCAGACTATGTGAGGCACAGTATGGCTGCTCAGCTCATGATTATGGAATAAGGAATGGATGATGATGGCCAAACAGAAATTATTTTCTCCAGATTGGCAGGACAGAGAATCTCAATTTCCTTATCAAACTCAGATTTTCCCCAGTCATCCACAAGCAATTAGCTTAAACTGAGGTTGAGTACATGCACATAGGTGAACTGAAAGGGTCCAATAGAAAGAAAAAAATGTTATTACAAACAAAGAGGAACATTTAATAATAATATCAGTACATCAGGAAAATATAACAATTTTAGTTATATGCCCACCTAAACCCTAAGCCTCACAATACCTGAAGAGATACAACATTGTGCAGTAGGGAATGGAAGATCACATGCCTCCTCCAGAAGGTGCATGAAGGCAGGCAGGCTTGCTGGGCCTAGGGGAAGCTGCAGGGCAATAGGAATGATCAGAAAGGGCACCTGGAGAGTGGTGGCCCAAAAATGTATGATATACAAGAGGAGTGGTAGGAAGCTGTGGTGATAAATCCAATGAAGGGGTGCCCAGCCAGACACCCAGGTAGTCACAGGCCATATGGCAATTTGGCCAGTGATTGGATGGCTATCCTTCCCCTGCCATTGAAAGTAGACCTTCTGCTGCCACTTTGCTGGAAAAGATAATTCATCATTCTTTAAAAAACAATTAAAAAGCAGTTCATTAACACAAGGGGTGCAGAAAAACTTTCTACACTTAAAAAGGAATGGGGGAAAAGGCAATAATGTAAAATTGAAAGACTTGACCAAATAAAATTTATAACCTTTCACATGTTTCTCCCAAATACATCTATACATACATAAAATAATTAGATGATAAATAGCAATGCCAGTGAAAGAAACTGCAATTCTTTGTTTGAATGAATGCAATAAAAATCAATATTAAAATCATGCAGACCCTCAAGGGGGACTGCTGGGAAGCCTGGGGCAGCATCCCACTGACATCTGTATCCCAGATGTTCCCATTCAAAGCATTGATCCCTATTTACCAAGTTTTAGGGGATGTGAAGTTTGGCACAGCTGTAGAGATGTTGAAGCACCTGGAGAGATTTTTGTGGATCAAAAAATCCATTGCACATTACTGGACAATGCATAAAAGTTTTTTTTTTTTTTTTTTTAAGATTTTATTTATTTATTCATTTATCCCCACCCTGCTGCCCGTGCTCGCTGGGTCAGCCAACCACGCCGTGCGGGCGGGCCCGCCCCCACCAGGAGGCCCCGGAGCCCCACTGATTGAGCCACAGCCGCCTCCCTGCATAAAAGTTTTTAGATCTGTTGTGAAACTGAAAGAATACAGCATTATATTAATAAACTTTTCTGCTGTAGCACTTCTAAATGTTGTCTATTAAAGTATTTGATGAAGTTTATGACATGAATACTTTCTCATTAAAATTTGTTTTAGGAAAGTGTTTTTGAAAGTACTGAATGCTTCAACTGATTTAGTCTTCATGCTGAATGTTGCCTTTAGGGATATTTCAAACCGGGACCCTTATAAGCTCACTGGAAGTTCTGTGGCTGTGGGTGAGATTTCTCAACTGTGGGATTCAGTGTAATGCACACTAGCTTGGCTCTACCTTGGGGGACTTCGATTGACTGACCTTAGGTCTTTCCCCTGGGCTACTCACATTCTCCAGAGAAGGCTCCCCTGCATATGTGGTCTTCACCACCATGCTCTAGGGAAAAATGTCTGAGATTGCAATATTTAGTAAGCAAGCTTTCACTTAATCCATCCACATTTTCAGGATTGTTCCCCTGCTCTCCCTGTGCCTATTGATCCCCAGCTACCAGACTCCTTTTTACCTTCTCAGGAGAATAAAACTTCAGTCTTCTGCTAGAATGGGGGGTGGGATAGCCTGCAGTGTGGGAGAGGATCCAGGGAGCAAGTTGCTTCTTGAACATTCTTTCAATCAGTCCTCTTGTTTTTTTATTCCTGCCTTCACCCCCACTTCTAGATATACTTGATGTTGCCCATTTCTGAGCATTTTACTCTGATATTACTTGGATTGCATTTCAGCCCCTCCCACTGCAGTTTAGGATTTAGCTTTCTTAGATCTGATAAGTCAGTTACCACTTGACATTTGCTTTGCAGCTTCCAATATTCTGTTGCCTGTTGTCTCCTTTCCTGTTCTACGTCCCTGGAAGGGGTATGCCATTACAAACTCCCCATAACTATCATTTCACTGGAGTTTGGAGAGGCAGCAGAGACCAAAGCCACAATCCAGCCAGCCAACCTTTAAATGGCAGTGTGTCCTCAGTTCCTAGCACATTGCTTAGCACATGGTTAGTGCCCAATAAATATTTGTTGGTTAAATAAAGTATTAATTAACATCACTATCTTTCCCATCTTTGCTAAGGAAACAGTGAGAAGCTCTTTAAATTGTCATCTCCTTGGTTATAGTTACCACATCTCAGATTGCAGTTCACAAGCCCATCTGAATTATATATTAGGCAAAGATGTAAAGTGAAAAATGTTTGAACCCAGGTACTAGGAACCACCAATTCATATGACCTTGGACAAGCCACTTCTGCTCTGAAGCCTTTGTCCCCTCTCATGTAAAATGGGAATATTTAGGCCTTCTTCAAGTGCCTTGCTCATCAGTGCCTAGATCTTGGGAAACATTTGACTTTGAGATGTGTAAGGGCTCAACATCAAAGCAACAATTCTTAGAAAGCAGTGTTTTATTAAGCTTAAAATTAGCCTTCACACTTGATTTGCAAATTGGTCCCTAATTAATGCCCTTCAGTATATAATCTGTGTTTAATCTGACTCAGTGCTTAGAGATAGCAAAACCTTTTTAGCTAAAAGAGGAAGCTATCATTAATAACTGAAGATCACTGTGTACCAGTGCCCCTCCCCAGTCAGACTGGTGGATTCAGAAATTTGGATGTTATTCACACATATTTATAGTATGTCTGTCACGCAATCTCTGCTCTAAGCGACCCACTCTCACCCCTACACCTCATCCTTGTCCTGCTTCTGCCTTGGCTCAACCTCAGAACTGGTTTGTTGCAAGGCGTCCAGTGAAGGAGCCCAGATGTTCTTCAGCCTCCACAGAAGAAATCAAGTCGGCACCCTAAGCAAACAATTCCGTGTCCCCTAAGTCCACTTCAAGCTCCCCACAACTCAGCCCCCATTTCTTCCAGGCCCCACGACCCCCACCAGTGCTGTGCAGGGTCCACCAGAGGCAGAGGAGCTGGCCGGGCCCTGCCTGGCAGCGCGGACGAGGGAATCCTGGGGCAAGGGCTGAAGGGATGTCACCCTCCCGATCCCCGCACCCCACCCCCAGGAGCCGAGGCACGACCCCTCCACCTCCTCCTCGCCAAGATTCCGACGCTGCGGAACAACGAGCTGGAGGGCACTGGCCCCACCCCCTCCCGGCTGGCCACGCCCCCTCCTGTCTCCCTCCCTTTCGCTGCTGAGGCAGCGGGAGCCCCACCCGAACGGGCAGAGCGGTCTTGGGCTGGGGGCGGCAGGCACAGAGGAGGCGGCGGCTGCGGCCGCAATTCCGGGACCCCGCTGAGACCCCCGCTCCTGGCGCCGGAATCCCGCCGTGCGAGGTGGCCCGAAGCGGCAGGCAGCATGTGGAGGGGCGAGGATCTGGGGGCTTCAAGGGCAAGGCCTTGGGCCCCTCCATGATCTTGGTCTCCAGCCACCCTTCCCAGCCCACCCTTGAGCCAGTGAGCCAGCGTCCTGAGCTGCACAGTCTGCGCTGCGACCCTGACCACCTGCGCAGCGTGCTTGCCTGCCTCCAGGTTGCCCAAGTGGTAGGTGCCGGGCGGGACGCCTAGGCGCGCGCCTTCCCTACTCCATCCAGCTTTGGGGGCGCAGGCCCAGCGGCCTTGGTTGCGCATCCGCCTCACAGGCCGGACTCCTGCTCCCGCACCCCTCCTTCCTCGCAGGGTACCAGGCTGCTCTCCAGCCTGTGCTGACTACCCCGCCCCCTGACCAGAGACAGCCAGCCCCCTCCCCAGAGCCTCGGTAATGGAAGACTTGTTTCATATTTGAGCTTAGTGATGCATGGAGCCTGGCACCAGGCTTGTGCTGTCCCGGGAGCATTAAAGGTTTTAGCAACTTGTGGCATGTTATTGGGACGCACAACCTCTACCCCTCAGATGGCCCTTTTCCCTCTCTGTGTCCACCACTGGGGACTGGGTCTTGTTTCCTCCCCAGAACCTAGAAATGTGTGGGGCATATGGTAGACACCCAACAAATGTTTGTGGAATGGAGGAATGTAGACTAGATGCAGTGGGGTAGTCCAGATCTGCCCACAAAGTCTCCAGTCTATACTGCAGAGTTTAGATTCCTCCTAATTAACCTAAAGACAGATCAGGCATCCTTAAGCCCACTGCCCCAGCACAGTGCCTGGCACTGCCCAGTTTGTACCCAGGGTTAAATCACCCTGGGAGGGCAGCCAGAGTTGGAGAAAACAGAAACAGAGAACTTTCTGTTGGACTTGTCCATAGTAGAACCATTTATCATTTCATTTCTGCCTCTGTCATATAGTTTGTAAGAGGCCTCTCTGGGCAGTTGCTTTGTTCTGTTGTGGACAGGGCAGGCTCAAGCTCAGAAAAAACTGTTTGCCCCCTATGTTCCCACTCCCAGGTAGGTCTTGCTCTGAGGCCTGTCAACAAAACTCAGCCAGAGGAGCTGTGTGTACCAAGTTGCAGTGTATGTGTATTTTGTTTCCAGGCATTTGTAAACTTGGGCTTATGTGAGTGCACAGATGAATATTCCATGGGAATAATATAATGTGCTGATATCCTTTAAATAAAGATCTCAGTGTTTGTAACTCAGAATCATAGACAGTTTTCTCTCTCTCCTGGGTGAAAGGCTAATTCTGCTGATTACTAGAAAGTAGTTTTGAAGGACTCTAAGGAAAGACAAATGGAGCAAGTTATCCCTCTGTAAAATTTTAAACTGACCTTTTGCAGTAAGCTGGAATGCACTCAAACATGTATTGGTTTGGTAGTTAGGTGTTGCTGTTAGGAAAAAGAATGGGGGAGAGGGGCCCAGGTGGAATACAGGGCCTTTAATAAACTTGCTCTGTTTAAGCTGTGGCCTTTTAAAAGTAAATAGAACTTGGCACTGACAAAGGTGAACCAACTTGTCTTGCAAAATATTCCAATACAGTAGTTTGTACAAATGTTATCCATGCATTGCTGAGAGTTTGTCAACTACGGTCAGGGATGGAAGCCAATAGTTTTTATTCTTCCCTTTTGAATAAGGTGCTATTTTGTTCTAGAGCTTTACTTTTCATCTGGAAGAACTTTTGGGCCCAGCTCCTAAGATCCTGTCCAACTCTGCCAGTTGTCTATTCTCTAGAATTTTAAGAGTGAGAGGTTATGAGTGTGAGAGAAGAGAAGGGACCTGCTTGAAGGGTGTGGCAAAATGCAACAGTTTTCTGTGTACTTGGCTTTTCAGCCTTGATAAAAATCAGGCATGGGAGCCAACATGGCTCAAGCTGTTGATATCCTGCCTCCTACATGGGAGGTCCTGGGTTTGGTTCCTGGTTCCTCCTGAAAAAAAAACAACAAAAAAATAAACAAGCCAAAACAAATGAAAAAACAACTCAGGGAAGCCAATGTGACTCAGTGAATGTAATTAACAGCTGTTTTATATTTGAATTTGATGAAAAGGAGAAGTTTTAGGTTGTATATATGTTAAAAAAAAAACAACAACAGGCTTTCTGCTGACATATCACAATAGCAGGTACTTACATTTTTGTTGAAGCTAATGGTAAAGATTCTTCCATTTGAAAGGATTTTCCTCATTTTATTTATTAGTTAAAATAATTGTGACACAATATGTTCTGATATTTTTGTTTGGAGAATAGGATAATTTCATTCCTAGGGCCCAGGCTGTGTGCAAGAGAAGTAAAAAGAAGGGTATGATGAGATGAGATTGGATTCATGAGCAGGTGGGACTTCAGAAGGTAGAAGGAAGAAGGGTAGATTGAGAGAGATGGAGAGTAAGAGTGCATGTCATCTCTGGCCTAGGGAGTGGCTGCAGCATTGCAAGTGGTGGCAGGAGACTCAGGTCATAGACTTTGACAAATGTATAGTGACATGTATCTGTCATTGCTGTATCATACAGAACAATTCCAATGCCCTAAAAATGTCCTGTACAACTATAAAACTGAACAGCACAAAATGAAAACCATAATGTAAATTATAGACCTTGGTTAGTAGCAATGCTTCAGTATTAGTTCATCCATTGTAAAAAAAATGTACCTCACTAATAATGTAAGGTGTTAATGATAGAGAAAACTATGTAAGTGGGTTGGAGATTATATGGGAATCCCCTACACTTTTGATGTAACTTTTCTGTAATCTAATACTTCTCTAAAAACAAAGTTTATTATTACAAAAATAAAAAATAATAAAAGGAAAAAAGCAAAGCATTAGAAGGAGGAAGAAGAAAAACAAATGAAACCAAGATTTGGGTGCTAGGGAGCTCATTGCTTTGGGTTGTCACTGCTTACAGGTCTTCTCAGTGCATAGAGCTAAGTAATATATGAATATTTATACTGTATATATATATCTATACATACTTATATGTGCATAAAGACAATTACATCTATATTCATTTATACATATATATTGAAAACCATGAATCCACCCAAGACCAGCTACTTACTTTACAGAACCTAGTACAAAATGAAAAGTGGAACCCTTTTTCTAAAAGCAGGAAGAAAGGTGCCATTAATGATACTAAAATATAAAGCTTTTTCCTTTCTCCCACAGTATCTCTATTTTTCTTGGTACTTTTTGCTTACTATTGAATACCATTCTAAATAAAGAAAAATTAAAAATTTAAATTATTAACACAAATTTTACTGTTCTTTATAGTGTGCAGAGTCACTTTTAAATACAAATGTAAGAGCATTTAATTTGTATGTGGAATCATTAAATTACACAATTTCTATTTCATAGCTCCTTCATTGTGCATGGATTTTGTTTAGTAGAATATTTGAAATCCTGAACAAAACTAAATGACTGTTTTCATTTTGCTTTTTGATATGTGCACACTTGCCCAATACACTCTTTTGCTTAGTGATAAATAAGGAAAGACTGAAGGAAAGGAACTGTTAGCTGCCCTATCTTTCCCTTTCCTTCTGTTATCATTTTCACTGGAAGTGGTTGACTAAAAGAGAGGAACACAAGTAACAAAGGATATGATAGGAGCCCTTGGTTATTTTGTGTTCTTAGAAGGTCATTTTCTTCCTTTTTACCTTGGAAGTAAGCTCTAATTTGAAAGGAAAGGGTGGCTTCTTGGAGCTGTTAGAATTCCCTTTACTCATAGAGGTAACATGCTTACCTTTGTACACACTGAGTCTTGCTGAACACCCATCCATTGTAGGTTCACTGTAATTTTGTGCTAATGTGATGTTGTGAATGCTACAGTCTAAAGAGGTAGCAAGGAATGGTAGATATGCATATTGTGTATATCTCCTCTGCTCCACAGCCCTGTTGGACTTCTCTTACAAAATACAAGTTAAAGAAAAATGGTTAAGAAAATTCAAAGTGCTCACTTCAGCAGCACATGCTGAAATTGGAATGATAAAGAGAAGATTAGCATGGCCCCAGCACAAGGATGACACACAAATTCATGAACTATTCCATATTTTTAAAAAAAGAATTTCAAGATGCTGAGAACAGAGCACTAAGCAAAGCAGAGACCTTCTGAGCATGGGTCCCTGTAATCTGCACAAGTTATGGGCCCAGGGAGCTGGCCTTGCCTCTGGCTTCTGGCAACCCAAATAAAATCCAATTAAAATCTGCCATCGAAGATGCCATGGGTTTAGTAAGAAAAGTCTCACATCATAGATGTGTAAGTTGTGATGCATGGAAAAATACTCTATTCATTTGGTAAACATGATGAATTTGGATAGGATATTTACCCCTACAGAGTTGGGGAAAGACAACAAATAGGAAGTTTCTAAATATACCCAAGGTGACTTACTATGGCAAGCCAATTTGAATTCTCAATGAACAATTCCCTTTCTTAGGCAAAGCTTATGTTTCATGTTCTATTTCCAAATCCTTTCCTCTGACCTCTTTAGGATCCCATCATGCCATAACCAGTGTTCAGACACTGTAATGAGGATTCAGTGGGTGTTGAGAAACACTGTGTGTGGATGTCATTCATGATGTTGCATATTTATATTATTTCTTCCACTTTCTGCCAAGGACTTTCTTTCCACAAGATGGTAATCAGATTTGTGTAGGTTATGATTCTCAATTCCTGCTTCATAAATATTTCAGTTGTTGCTCTCACCTCTTTCCCATTCTAGGAAAATCTCCTTATTGTTTTACATTGAATGAAATGGTACCTTTTCCTAAACTGTCCAGGAAGAATTGTTCTCTCCCTCTTTATTCTCCTCTGCTTTTCTCTCTGGGTGAAACTTATTAGTTTATCAAGTAATAATTAATTTCTAAATCTGCTTTCTCCATGAGGATTTCAAATTTCCACAGGGTAGGGATAGGGTTTTTTTTTCTTTCTGTGTCTCTGATGCTTATCACAGTATCAAGCACATGGTCAACTTAAAAAGGGAACACTTAAAAGCTCTATTCTTAGGACATTTACTTCTCATGTTTTAGTCTTAGCATTTTTCTCAGTTGAGATGGCATGTTTGTTTACATGCTGAAAATGAAATGGAAAGTATGATCCCATATGGTTATGATATAGTTTATTACCAGTAACTAGGAGATTTCTGAATAGACAGTTATTGTCTGAGAGGATAACATAAGATCAAAAGCTTTGGCTGGGGGCAGCCTCCCTCCCTCCCTCCCTCTCTCCCTCCCTCCCTCCCTCCCTCTCTCCCTCCCTCCCACTGTTATCACTCTTGACCTTTCTTTAGTTAGAGAAGAGAAGGAAAAGTGCTCAGTGGAAATCCCAAAGGTAGTAGCCAAGACAAGAAATTAAGACCTTCCACACCATCTGGTAATGTTAGGCCCTTGAAAATATGGTTGAAACTTCAATAAAGTGACTCCTATATAAGATTGGCCCAGAACAAGGATTATAGATGTAGTAACCATATCTTGTTTCTTGCCTCTTGCTCAGGCATCTAGACATCACTTTCTTTCAGTCTCAAAAGTGATACAGTTTGTCTGCTAAATCCAACTATCAGACTTCTGGCTCCAATCAGGATGGAGAAGCCACATTCTTCACTAGCCCTTTTTCTTATAACAACAAGGAAAAACCCTGTACATAATACAACATAGGAAGATGGTGAAGGGTGGAAGGAAAACAAGTTGGCTAAGGACCTCAGGCCTTGAGGAAAAATGTGATGGTTTGTTCCCTGTGCCTCTCATATGTCCCAAATAGTGTACATTTGGTGTCTTTTTCCCAAACCCACTCTATTTTTAAAAAGTATATTTTTATTACAGAGGTTGTGAACTTACAAAACAATCATGCACATGTGTAGAATTCCCATACAACACCCCTTCACCAACACATCTCATCATGATTGAATATTTGTTACAGATTATGAGATAATATCATCAGACTACTACCATCAACCATTGTCCATAGCATACATTTGGCACACTTTTTCCATACCTTTCATTATCAACACAGTACATCCTTGGCATTGATGCAAGAATATTATAGTATTGCTGTTAGCCATAGTCCATAGGTCACACCAATTGTGTTTTTCCCATGTTTCTCCATGTTCCCACCACCATGAAATAGTGATGTACATCTGTTCTAGCTCACAGAAGGACACTCTTGCATCTGTACTCTCAACCACAATTCTCATCCACCTCTGGGTTGACTGTGCTATTCAGTCCCTAGATAATTCCCTAGCCTTCTTTCAATTAACATTTAATTGCCCAGACTAGCCTTTTCAGCTATTCATAGAAATCTGTAACTCACTATAATTTGTTAAGATCAACTCTATCCAATTCCACACATTTACAGTCAAGTTAATTAAAACTTCTACCTGCATTACACATCAGAAGTTCTTCTCAACCTTCCTTTTATTTCCTAGTAACATATACTCTAGGTTTTAACTCCATACATTTATTTTACATATTTAGTTCATATTAATGAGACCATGCAATAGTTGTCCTTTTGTGTCTGGCTTACCTCATTTAGCAAAATGTCTTCAAGATCACCCATATTATCACATGTCCCAATTTCATTTCTTCGTACGACAGCATCATTTGTATATACAACATTTTATTTATCCATTCATTGGTTGATGGACATTTGGGTTGTTTCCATATTTTGGCAGTTGTGAATAAGATCATTATGAATATCAATGTGCAGATGTCTATTTGTGTCATGGTTTCTAATAATTGTGGATATATTCCTAGTAGAGGAATTGCTGGATCATATAGCAGTACAATATTTAGCACCCTGAGAAACTGCCAAACTGTCTTCCACAGTCTGCACCACTTTACAATCTCACCAACACTGAAGGAGTGTTCCTATTTCTCCACATCCTCTGCAGTACTTATTGATGTCTTTTTAAAATTATGGTCATTCTATGTGGTGTTAGATGATATCTCATTGTTGTTTTGATTTTCCTAATAGCTAGTGAAGTGGAACATTCTTTCATGTGCCTTTGGCCATTTGTATTTCCTATTTGGAGAAATGTCTATTTAATCTTTTGCCCATTTTTACATTGGATTGCTTGTTCTTTTATTGTTGAGTTGTATGATCTCTTTATATAGAATGGAAATCAAACCCTTATTGGATATGTGGTTTCCAAATATTTTCTCCCATTGAGTGGGCTGCCTTTTCGTCTTTTTGATGAAGTCCTTTGAATCACAGAAATGTTTACGTTTGAGGAGGTCCTATTTATCCATTTTTTCTTTCATTGCTCCTGCTTTTGGTGTAAAGTTTAAGAATCCACAACCTACTACCAGATCTTGAGGATGTTTTCCTACATTTTCTCTAGGAGTTTTATGATTCTTGCTTTAATATTTAGGCCTTTGATCCACTTTGAGTTAATTTTTGTAAAGGTGTGAGATAGGCATCTTCTTTCTTTTAGCTATGGATATCCAGTTCTCTCAGTCACATTTGTTGAATAAACTGTTCTGCCCCAGCTGGGTGGGTTTGACAGGCTTGTCAAAACTCACTTGGCCATAGAGATGGGGTCTGTTTCTGAACCATCAATTTGGTTCCATTGTTCTATGTGTCTATCTTTATGCCAATACCATGCTGGTTTTTTTTTGTTGTTGTTTTGTTTTAACCAATGTAACTAGGTAATATGATGCAAAGTCTGGAACTGAGAGTCCTCGAACTTCACTTTTCCTTTTTAAGATGTTTCTGGCTGTTTATTTTTTAACCTTCCAGATAATTTGATAGCTGTGTTTTCCATTTGTTTATAAAATGATAGTGGAATTTTTTATTGGGATTGCATTGAATTTGTATATCAATTTGGGTAGTGTATTAGTCAGCCAAAGGGGTGCTAATGTGAAATACCAAAAATGGGTTGGTCTTTATAAAGGGTATTTATTTGGGGTAGAAGTCCACAGATACCAGGCCATAAAGCATTAAGTTTCTACTCTCACCAAAGTCCATGCCATGTGTTGGAGCAAGACAGCTGCCAACGTTTGCCAAGATTCAGGCTTCTTGGGTTCCTCTCTTCCCGGGGCTGCATTTCTCTCTGGGCTTAGCTCCTGGTTCCTCCACAAGGTCAGCTGTAGACGATCAGGCTAATGGCTTGCTTCTCTCCTCCTGGGACCTTCTCTCCAACATCAAAACTGCTTCTCAAAAACTGCTTCCTTTGTCCTTTGCCTTGCCTTTTATATTCAATTACACCACCCACCAAGGGGTGGGGCTCAATGCCCTACTGACGTGGCCCAGTCAATGCCCTAATCATAACTTAGTCATGCCCAGATTAACAGATCAGTTTACAAGTATGATCCAATTATATTTTTGGAATTCATAATTACATTAAATTGGTCAATGGCTACAGGTAGAATTGACATCTTAATGATATTTAGTCTTCCAATCCATGAGCATGGAATGTTCTTCCAATTATTTAGATCTTTTTTTTTTTTTTTTTTCTTTTAGCAATGCATTGCAGTTTTCTGAATACAAGTGTTTTCACATCCTTGGTTAAGTATATTCCTAAATATTTGGTTCTTTTAGTTGTTAATGACAATGGAATTTTTCCCTTGACTTCCTTCTCAGATTGTGCATTACAATTTTGTAGAAACACCATTGATTTTTGCATATTGAACATATCTTGACTATTGAAATAGTTTATTAACTCAACAGCTTTGTTGTAGATTTTTGGGGGACTTTCTAGATATAGGATCATATCATCTGCGAATATTGAAAGTTTTACTTCTTCCTTTCTGATTTGGATCACTTTTATTTCTTTTTCTTGCCTGATTGTTCTACCTAGAATCTCAAGCACTATATTGAACCTCAGTGGTGATAGTGGGCATCCTTGTCATGTCCCTGATCTCAATAGGAAAGCTTTCTATCTTTCACCATTAAGTATGTTAGCTGTGGGTTTTATCATGTTCAAAAAGTTTCCTTCAATTCCTATCTTTTGAAGTATATTTATGAAGAAAAGATGCTGTGTTTTTTCAAATGCCTTTTCTGCATCAATTGATAAGATTGTGTGATTTTTCTTCTTTGGTTTTTCAATGTGCTGAATTATGCTGATTGATTTTCTTGTATTGAACCACCCTTGCATGCCTGGTATAAAACCTACTTGATCATGATGAGTAATTCTTTTAATGTGTTGTTAGATTCTATTAGCAAGTATTTTATTGAACCTTTTTGCATCCATATTCATTAGAGAAATGGGTCTGTAATTTTCTTTTTTTCATGTTTTTACTTGGCTTTGGTGTTAGGGTGATATGGGTTTCATAGGATGAGTTTAGCAGCATTCCTTCTTGTTCAAATATGTGGAAGTGCTTCAATAAGATTGGTATTAAATTTTCTTTGAATTCTTGGTAGAACACACCTGTGAAACCATCTGGTCCTGGGCTTTTCATTTTAGGGAGTTGTTTGATGAGTCTTTCAATATCTTTACTTGTGATTGGTTTGTTGAGGGATTCTATTTCACTAGGGTCAGTGTAGGTTGTCTTTACATCCTAGGGATTTTTCCATTTCATTGACATTGTCTGGATTTTGGGCATAAAGTTGTTCACAGTATCCTTTTATGATCTCTCCTATTTCTGTGGATCAGTAGTAATGTTCCCATTTTCATCTTTTATTTCATTTTTTTGCATCTTTTCTCTTTTTTTCTTAGTCAGTGTTGTTAAAGGTTGTTGATTTTGTTAATCTTCTTGAAGAAACCACTTTTGGTTTGTTAATTCTATTTTTTTCTTCTCAAGATTTCATTTATTTCTGCTCTGATCTTTGATATTGCATTCCTTCTACATGCTTTGGGATTAGTTTGCTGTTTTTTCCCCCTACTTCCTCCACCTGTGTAGTTAGGTCATTGATTTTAGCACTTTCTTCTTTTTTAATGTAAGCATTGAGGGCTATAAATTTCACTTTCAGCACTGCCTTCCCTGCATCCCAGGTTATGATATGTTGTGTTCTCATTGTCATTTGTCTCCAGATAGCTATTTATTTTTCTTGAAATTTCTTCTTTGACCCACTGATTAAGAGTTTGTTGTTTAATCTCCATATATGTGTGAATTTTCCCTTTTCTGCCTCTTGTTGATTTCCAACTTTATTCTACTATGATCAGAGAAAAAACTTTGTATAATTTTCATCTTGTTGGGTTTATTGATATCTACTTTGTGACTTAACATATGGTCTACCCTGGAGAAAGATCTATAAGCACTTGAACAGAAGGTATATCCTGCTGTTTTGGGGTGCAATGTTCTGTATATTATTAGGTTTAGTCCATTTATAATATTCAAGCTCTCTGTTTCTTTATTGATCCTCTGCCCAGATGTTCTATCCAAAGGTGAGAGTGGTGTGTTGAAGTCCCCAACTACTGTTGTAGAGACATCTATTTCTTCCTTAAGTTTGCCAGTGTTTGCCTTAGGTATCTTGGGGCATACTGGTTAAGTGCATATACATTTATGATTGTTATTTCTTCCTGGTGGATCATCCCTTCTATTAATATGTAATATCCTTCTTTGTCTCTAATATCAGTTTTGCTTTTAAATTCTATTTCATCAGATATAAGCATAGTTATGCCAACTTTTTTTTTTTTTTTTTTTTTTTTTTTTTGGTTACTGCATGTGTGGAATGTCTTTTACCAAACTTTTACTTTCTATCTATTGGTATTCTTGGGTGTAAGGTGAGTCTTTTCTAGACAGCATATAGATGGCTCATATTTTCTTATCCATTCCACCAGTCTATGTCTTTTGATTGGAGAGTTTAATCCATTAACATTCAAGGTTATTTCTGTGAAAGCAGTTCCTATTTCATCCATTTTGGCCTTTGGTTTTATTTGTCATTTTATTTTGCCTTTTCTTATGACAATTTTTAGTTACTGTTACTGATACAACATCAATTCTAGACTCTCTTCTAATCCTCTCTCTCTTTTCTTTTCTTTTTTCTTTTCAGCCTTTGATATTCCCTTTAGTATTTCCTGCAAATAAACTCTCAGTTTTTGATTGTCTGTGAATATTCTAAATTTATCTTCATTTTTTAAAAAGAATCTTGCTGGATGCAAAATTCTTGGCTGGCAGTTTTTCTCTTGCAGTATATTAAATATATCATACCACTTCCTTCTTGCCTTCATGGTTTCTGATTTTTTAAAAATCAGCACTTAATCTTATTGGGTATCCATTGTATGTTATGCATTCCTTTTCTCTTGCTGCTCTCAGAATTCTCTCTTTGTCTTTTGCATTTGACATTTTGATTAGTATGTGTCTCAGAGTTGGTCTATTTGGAATTATTTGGATGGGAGTACAATGTGCTTCTTGGACATGGATATCTATGTTTTTCAATAGGTTTGGGAGATTTTCTACCATTATTTCTTCAAATATTCCTTCTGCCTCTATTCCATTCTCTTCTCCTTCTGGGACACCTATGGCATGTATGTTTGCATGTCTTTTGCTGTCATTTAGTTGCCTGACCCTGTTCAATTTTTTGCATTCTTTTCTTCATCTGTTCTTTTGTATGTTTACTTTTGGAAGCTGTGTCTTCAAACTCACTGATCCTTTCTTCTGCCTCCTCAAATCTGCTGTTATAGGTCTCCAGTGTATTTTTAGTTTCATTTATTGCAGTTTTCATTCCCATAAGTTCTGTTATTTTTCAATGTATACTTTCAAATTCTTTGTTCTCACCTAGTGTATTAGTCAGGGTTCTCTCAGGAAACAGAATCAGTAAGAGATATCTATCAATAATATAAGATTTTATAAGAGTCTCTCATGCAACCATGGGGATGCTCAAGTCCAGATTCCACAGGCAGGCTGCAAACCAGGGGCTCTGATGAAAGTTCAATGAAAGGTCCTTGATGAGTTTCTGGGAGAAGCTGGTTATCCAAAGACTAGCTGGGAAATTCTCTCTGAATGTTGAAATCACTTTCCCTTTTAAGGCATTCAACTGGTTGAATAAAAGCATCATCCACTGCTGATGCAATCTCCCTGATTGATGCAGATGTAATCCACCATTCACACAGTAAAGTCACTGGTGATCAAAGTCCATAAGTGTTCTTGTATTACAATTAGCCCAGTGCTTTCTGGAGCAAATATCTGGACACAATTACCTGTCCGAGTTGACACATTATCATAACCATTACACCCAGTCTCTTCTTAATATCCTTAATCTCTTTAGGCATTGCACTGAATTTATTGAGATTTGTTTGAATATATATGATTAGTTGTTTCAACTCCTTTATGTCATCTACAGGCTTCTCTTTTTTCTTTAACTGGGCCATATCTTCCTGTTTCTTGGTATGCAGTGTAATTTTTTTTTATGTCTTTGTATCTGGATTACTAGATGTATTTATTCTGGGTGCAGTTTCTCCCTTTAGTTTAGGGCTTTCTTGCCTGTCTTCCCTTGCTGATTGTGTAGTCATAGTTGAGGATGTAGTTGCTGCTGTAAGCTATGGAGGCTGAACCTGCCCACATTGCCCCAGGAATTGAAGCTTCTCCAACCTTTCTCCTCTGCCAGGCATAGGGATAGAGCTGCAGCAATTTGTAATAATCCAAGGTGTGCACAGCAAAAATGTCTGTTGTTGCCCAGAGATACTGATGAAGCTTCACACCCCTTCCTCCTCTACCTGGGGCATGGATGGAGCTGCATTTGTGGGCAGAAATCTATGTCATGTGGGTCCATAGTGACCACAGTTGCCCAGGTAAACTGATATACTACCAGCCACCCAACGGGTGTAGATGGACCCTCTGGAGTGCCCAACAATGTAATCCATGTGGGCCAAATACACCTGCAGTTGCCCTGGGAGGCTGAGGGAGTACTGTCCCTTCTGCACTTTTAGGGGTGGGAATGAAAACACTGACCCCAACAGCTCAGTCCCTCTAGGCTGAAAGTACCCCCCCATTGCCCAAAGAGGCTTAGGAAACATTAGGCCCCTTCTACCCTATTGGGTAGTGGGGCTGGATCTACAGGAGTCCAACAGTTCAGTCCCTTCAGGCTGAGAGTGCCTCCCCATTGCCTGGAAAGGCTGAGGAAACATCAGTCCCCTCCTATCCAATTTGGCCATGTGGTTGGATCCACAGGCACCAAGCAGTTCAGTCCCTTTAGGTCAAAAGTACCCACCATTGCCTGGAGAGGCTGTGGAGATGTCAGACCCCTCCTATTATATTGATGGTGTGAGTGGATCCATAGGCATCCAACAGTCCAGTCTGTACAGGTTGAAAGTGCCTGCCATTGCCTGAAAAGCCTGTAGAAACACCAGGCTCCTCCTTTCCTATTGGGGGGTGGGGATGGATTCAAAGTACCCACCAGTCCAGGTTGTGTGGGCCAAAAGTACCTGCAATTATGCAGAGAGGCTTGGCAAACACAGTACCTCTCTTGTCTTATTGGGGTAGGGGTGGAGGCACAGGTGCCCAATGGTTGAGTTTTTGCTGGCCAAAAGTACCTGCAGTTGCCCTGAGAGGCTGAGAGTACTCCACCCCCTACTATCCTATGGGACTCATAGGTGGAGATAGACTCAAAAGCACTCAATAAGCCCATTTCTGTAAGCTGAAAATGTGTGCAGTTGCCCAAGGAACCTGAGGAAATTCAGCTCCTCTCCTATCCTATTGGGTTGCAGAGATTCAGCTCCAGGGGTCTGACTAATCAATCAGTGCCAGCTGAAAACACATGCAGTTGCCTGGAGAGACTGGTGCTTATCCTACCAGTTCCTTCCTACTGTAGGTGGACCTGGAGCCTAGGCTAGGGCTGCAGTCCAATCTTGGTGTAAAGAAGTCAGTCCCTAACTTCACTGTGGTTTTCAGTTAGCCTGGCTTCCCCTCATGCTGGGGGCAGAGTCAAAATGGCAGCTACCAGCCTCTTTCCAACTTGGACAGGTTCAAATCCTCTCTGTTCTCAGCTTTATATTTTAGCCAGCTGAGTCCATCAATCAATAGTTGAAGTCAGTGGACAACCATCTCTTCCTCTTCCATTTATGGGAAATGGAGCTTCTAATTCCAGCCAAGGAATAGCTCCTGAGGTGTCTTGAACTTCTAGAGAAGGATGGGCAATGGCCTGTGTGGCATGGCTTGCAGTTTTCCAGAGAGGTGGTGCAGGTCACCCAGCTTCCTCCCTCCAGGAGTTGGGGCTGGAGTTTAGGCTGGAGCTGCAATCTGATCTGGGTAGAAAGAAGCTGGTTCCTATCAGCATTGTGGTTTTCAATCAGCTCCATTTTCTGTCATGCCAGGGCCAGAGGTAAAATGGCAGCCTTTGGCCTCTTTCTGAATTGGACAGGTTCAAAGTTAAGTTTTTCTTAGGATTATAATTTAACCTGCTGAATTTACTAATCAGTAGCTGAAGTCAGTGCTACACTGTGCCTTCCTCTCCTGTTTTGGGGAAATGGAGTTTCCAAGGCAGCTGGCACCAAAGACAGTGTCCTCCATGGCATGGAGGGCTCTACTCACAAATATTTTCTGCATATGGACAGTCTACTCCTTACATAGTTTCAAGGATGTTACAGTATATTCTTCTGGTCTCCTGGAGCCCCCAAGCAGGTGCTTTAGATAGCTCTGGGTGATTACTAACAGCCCTGTAGTATGAGCTGATTCTTGGAGCTCCTTAACTTGCTGCCCTCTTAGTTTTCCACTTCATGTTTGCCTCTGGGTGATCTTTTTGATGGGAAAGTAAGACTCTGAAGGAGAGCAGCTATCAATGCAAGTCAATTTGCAAAGAGTTTAAAAGGAGTTTTTTTTTTTTTTGCATTGATTTTTTTTGTTTTTGTTAGCTTCTAGCACTCAAAGAAATCTCTGTCATATCACTAGCTGGATACAAACTTAAGGAACAAACAGATCAGGTACTAAATTCCAGAGTTAACTCCTTAAAATGTACAGTGTTCAACAGGAGATCACAAGACAAAGAAACAGGAAATGATGGCACATTCAAAGGAAAAAGATAAAAGTCCAGAAAACATCAACAAAAAGAACAGACTTTGGGCATACCAGAAGAAGACATTTTAAAAGTGATCTTCAATTTTATCAAGGAAATAATGGAAAACATGTAGAAAGTGCTAAAATATATCAGGAAAACAATAAATAAACAAAATGAGATCTCAATAAAGGCAGTTGAAGACCATAATAAATGAAACAAAATATCACTTAGGAGGGTTTCAACAACAGAGTTGATTTGGCAGAAGAAAGAATCAGTGAACTTGAAGACAAGACCCCTGAAGTGATTCCAACAGTGGAGCAGAAAGAAAGAATGCAGAAAAGTGAACAGCACCTAAGAGAGCTGAGAGAAACGATAAAGCAGACCAATACACATAATGAAGTAACAGGAGGAGAAGCAAGAAAGGGGCATAGTGAATATTCAAAGAAATAGTTACATAAAACTTCTCAAATTTAACAAGAGACATGAATATTGACTTTCAAGACCCCCAAACAAGATGAAATTGAAAGAGCCATGACCACATACATTATAATGAGACTGATGAATGCTAAAGACCAAGAGAGAATTCTGAAAGCTGCAAAACAAAAGCAACATGTCACATACAAGGGATACCCAATAAGATTAGTGCTGAATTCTAATTAGAAAGCAGGGATACAAAAAGGCAATAGGCAATTGGATGATATAATTAAAGTGCTGAAAGAAAATAATTGCCAACCAAGATTTTATATCAAGTTTGTGAGGATTAGGATCATGTGTCATCTTGGTCAGGTAATGTGTCCAGGTATTTGGTCAAACAAGCAATAGCCTAATTGTTACTGTGAGGACATTTTGTGCACTTAAATCATCAGTGATTTGATTATATCTCTGGCTGACTACCTCTACAATCAACTGAGGGGATTGCCTTCAGCAATGAGAGAAATCTCACCCAATCAGTTGAAGGCCTTAAAAGGAGAAGTGATTTCAGCAGTCAGAGAATTCTCTTCTCTACTTCAAAAGCCACTTCTCCTGAGGCTCATTGATTACCTTCAATGAAGTTCCAGGCTTGCAGTCTACCCTACAGAATTTGGACATGTGAATCCCCATGGTGGAATGAGACAATTTTATAAAATCTCATAATATTTACAGATATCCCCTATCAGTTATGTTTCCCTAGAGAACCCTGACTAATATACAGTTGAAATTAAGTTATCAAATAAATCTTGATTTTTATACATTTCTGATATTAAATTTAAGCCCCCTATAACCAAAAAACAAACATCTGAAAAATATACACAGAAAGAAATGACTGAAAATGGTTCACTAAAAAAAAAATCAAATCAATATGAAAGTAAGAAATAATGGAGGAATTGAGGGATACAAAATATTTAAAAATTTAAAAACTAAATGGTATATCTATACTATATTTCAAAGAAGTTTTGAAAAATCATGAAGGGACTTCTCTGTTTCCTCCTGTGAGGTATCATTGCCATGTCCATTTCCAAGACACTACTGCCATACTGAATAAGAGGGACACAGAGAATGTAGATTGTTAAAGAAGAAAGGGTAGAAGGCTTGCTTTCTTAATGCACAGCTTCATTTTCTAAATTTAAGGGATATATTATTGAGATCTCTGGTTTGTCAAAGGTATAAAAGTTCTCCAAAGAAACTGGGCACAACTGTAAATAAGAAATGAATATATGAGAGCTATCTTTCCCTCAGCACTATAGATGGTAATAATGTAACTTATTATGCTTTAAGCAACAGAACACTTTCTTATAGAACTGTGATATCACTTAAATTGAAGCATCACTTTGAGTCCAGACATGCAGAGTTACAGAAAAAGGAAATCGATATTTTAAATGTTAACATTATGAGTTCTTTCAAAGCCATATATTATTACAGGTTTTCAAGCTAGAAATGCAGAAGCCACTGGCGCATTCTAGGTTTTAATTTCTGATAAGGGTAATATATATAACTATAACCCACATCAACACAAAACTGTTTGGGATCCTCAATATTTTGTTAGAAGTGTAGAGGGATTTGGAGACCAAAAAGTGATGTGAAACCACTGAGAATGATCCACAGCCTGGATTGGTCCATTTCTTGTAATGACCTCACAAGAAGCCATTGTTATGGAACTCTAAGCCCCTAGATTAGTCCCATAGTCTTAGGTTGTGGTGTGCTAACCCAGAAAGCTGTTTTTGGTGACCTGAGAGACTAGGATTGATTTTAGCCTGTTTATTTTTCATTCTTGTGGATTCTTTCTTTATTTTATTGTTTTTTTCTTTTTGTCCTTATTCTTTTTCTCAGATTTTCTTTTATTCTTTGTTTTTGTTATTTTTAAAAAATTCTTTTACTTTCTTTTGCCTGTTTCCTTTTTTTAAAAAAATATTTTCTTTTCTTCCTGTTTATTTTTAATTTTCTTTTTTATTTCTTTAATTTTTGGATTTTGTTCATTTTCTTCTCTAGAATTTGCTTTTCTAAAATAAGATCATCATTTATTCATTGAGACTTTGGTAGAGTTTGTGTTTTTGGTTATTTTGACCAAATTTTCACCAGCTTTTCCCATTTGAAAGTCTACCTTGGGTCACTAGGTCTCCAGCCCAGCAGAAATCCAACATGACACAGGCTCTCTCAGCCATGTGTTCTGAGGAGACCCACATTGGGAATTCCTGGTTCCTCAGAACTATAGGAAAGGGTAGCTTTTCCATGGTGAAATTAGCATAGCACATCCTCACTGACCATGAGGTAGCCATAAATATCATCCACAAAAATGAACATAACTCTGCCAGTCTCCAAATACTCTCCTGAGAGGTGAGCATCCTGAAGGTCTTGAAACATCCAAACGTAATCAAGTTATTTGTAGTCATCAAGAATGACAAAATACTATCTCATTATGGAACATGCTAGTGGAGGAGAACTCCTGGAATATCTGTTGGCTCAAGGCTGTAAGGAAAAACAGGAAGCCTGAGCCAAATTCTGTCGGGCAGTATCTGCTTTGCAGTATTGCCACCAAAAGTGTGTTGCCAACAGGGACTTAAAGACAGAAACCTGCTGCTGAATGCTGATGGGAATTTCAACCTTGCCAATTTTGGCTTGGATGCTAATATGAATATCAAACTTGCAGATTTTGGCAGAAGCAAAAATTTTACCAGTGACAAGAGCTGGAAACCTTGTGTGGCAGTGTCCATTATTCCACCTCATAAATCTTTCAGGGACAAATGTATGATGGGGCTTCTGTCAATGTCTGAAGCCTGGGAGGGATTATACAATGTTGAGTGGGTATCTACCTTTCAATTCAATGAGCTTCCAGGACCTGTGGAGGCAGGTACTCAATGGGGAGTCTATGTTCTAGTGTACCTGTTTCTGCACTGTGTAAATCTTATTTAAAAAATGACTTACCATAGATCCTTGTAAGAGAGCAATGTTACAGCATAAAATGAGTGATCCATGTGTAAATTTGGGCTATGAATATGAAGAACTGAAGCCTTACATGGAACCCCTACTGGATTCCCAGGACCCCCACTGGAGAGCATAGATGATGTCCATATGATACAGCATATAAGAGGTAAAGGAATCAATGACTCATGAAAAGCATAATGAAGTCATGGCAACTTCTCTGTTTTTGGGTGACAACAGACAGGAGCAGAGGGCCTCCACCATCACCCTGCAGCCCCAGCCCTTGCCTGATCAGAAACACAGCTGCATTCCTTCTCCACACCACATGAAATAGCACAGCATGCCTGCCAACCCCATGCCACAAAGATACAGTGAACCTGCAATTCTCCCCTCTGATTCCTTATCCAAAAACATTAAGGAATACAGGGAGTTCAAGTGCCCTGAGAAGTACCAGAGTTCAAAGAGGAAGGCCAGGAACATGGCCACCATTGCTGCCTACCCCCTGCCAGTCCAGGAAGGGGAGAAACCCACCTCTGTCCCTTCCAGGCCCAACCTCTCTGTCAGCACTAGTCAACCCTGCAATATTCCTCTTCTGGAAAGGAGCAGCCTTACCCAGGCCTTCATTCAGAAGGGCAGAGAAAGCCAAAGCAAACCACAGTTGGGGGTATCTAAGAATTCTGCTTCATTTATTGAATCCCTGGCTGTGCCCCAAATACACCAGCAGCCCTGATGGCCTTGGTGCAGCCCAGCCATACCTCTGGGCTCTGCCCCAGGTAGAATCACTGGGAAGGCCCCCACCTTAACCCTGTGGCCTCCCCCTCTGCCCACATCAGCTGCAGTGGAGATTGAGACCCTGAAGAAAACAATTCCCCCTAGCTGTTGCCAAGGGAAAATCAATCCATAGGGGGCAGCACCAAGTTAAGGGTGAGTAGCAGAATTTGCCCTGTCATAAGAGGCCAGCCTTCCCTTCTGGCAAGAGCCAGGGCCAGCAAGGGACATTATGAGGAATTTCATGAAGCTTATTTGAAATAATATATGCTTGGGGTGTGCCAGCAGTAAGGAAGAACAGTGGGAGAGGAAATAACAAAGAAGCCCTTATGGGACCCAGCCATGCTCACAGAACTTTAAATGGGGGATGAATATCATGAGCTCTCTGGAGCCCCAAGAGAAGATGAAGGAGATCTGCAAGGTGCTCGATGCACTTGGCTGTGACCTGACTGAATGTTGTGGGCTGCTGTGCATGTGCAGCACACCAGGCCAGGAGGACTTTCTTCAGTGGAGGATGGAGGTGTGCAGATTTTCATGGTGGGGTCTCCATGGAGTGCAAGTAAAAAGGCTATCTTGGAGCTCCAGGGCCTCTAAAAACATTGATGCCATACTAACAAAACTGCTTTAGTTTTAAGCTGCCCCCAGGAGCAGACTGTTCAGCCTCAGAGGGTGCCTGCAGACACTCAGTGACAGGCAGTCTCTCTGTACACCACCTAGGTGGAATTCCAGAGACTGCACTGGTTCCCCTGGGTTACTACTCCCCTCTCCTGTCCTTCTCCTGGCCTGGTGATGAGGGCCAGTGGCTGTCATCTTGACACCCACATGTCTTCTGGAAGCCTGTTAAAGCAGAAGCTCTTTTGTTGGTTTAGTGATAATGGTTTTGCAGGCCATGAAGGTGCTTGAATCCTCCTCAATGGAACCCCAGTGAAACCCCACCATGGCATCTGCACACCTCCATTCTGCCTTATGCATGGTTCTCCAGCCAATTGTGGCCATATCTCAGCATCATTTATTGGTTGTTCAGGTCCCAGCAGTCATGACTGTTTGTGTTTAGCACCTGAAAATCTACTGTATCATCTATGTGGGTTCCATGGAGTTCTTAGTCTTCATACTCCATGGTAAGTTTAGTGAGTTTGCCTTGGCTTCCTGAGGCTGATCTCCCATATGTATTTCCTCAGAGGTTCATTGAGTTTCCTTCTGGAAACCTTGACACACATATATCTGCATTTAACATTGAAGAACTTCCTGTTGTTCCCTGCTGGCCACACTTGTTGCTAGAGAAAAGAGGTTGGGGACATACTGCAGGGAAAATTTTCCTGGTCTCCTCCCTGTGGGAGCTGCCATAGGTGGACAGAACTCTCTTTGAACTCAGCCTAGGGCAAAATGGTTCTTTTTGGGATTCCATCCCTGCTGCTGATGTTGTGGGGAGGTGAGCCCATGTGGCCACAATGCAGGGCTTACAGGTTCACAGCGTCTCCATTTTGTCTCTGTGGGGCCCATTCCAGGGAACCTAATGGGTTGCTGTGAACTGTGCTGTGAGCTGTCTTTGATTCCTGATGCTGGTGAATGTGTCTGGGAGATGGCGGCAAAATCAGATATCAGTTGTGTATCTATAAACCTGCAATGAATAGTCCAAAAAAGAAATTAATAAAGCAATTCCATATACAATACCATTTGGAAGAATAAAATCTTGAGAATAAATTTTACCAAGGAAATTAAAGATTTACATTCTAGATACTACAAAATATTCTTGTATAAAATCAAAGACCTAAATAAATTTAGGGACAAGGTGTGTTCATGGGTAGGAAACTTCATACTATGATGTCTGTACTACCCAAAACAATGTATGGGTTCAATATAATCTCTATCAAAACTCCAAAAGATTTTTTTTTAGAATTAGAAATGCAGATCTTCAAATTCATTTGAAATTGCAAGAGGTTCTGTGTAGCCAAGACAATTTTACAAAAGAAGAATCAAGTTGGAGGCCTAACAATTCTGTATTTCAAAACTTACTACAAATCTAAAGTAATCCAAACAGTGTTATATTACCCTAAGGGCAGACATATAGACCAAGAGAATAGAATTGATAATTTAGAAATAAACTCATACACTATAGGGTAATGGATATTTGAAAAGGGTTTCAAGTCCACTCAATGGGAGAAGAACAGCTTCTTTAAGAAATTGTTATTGGACAACTGCATTTCCAATTGTGAAAATGAAGATGGAATACTTTATACCACAAACAAAAGTTAACTCATAATGAATCACTGACCTAAATATATGATCAACATCCATAAAACTTAGAGGAAAATGTAGGAATAAACCTTAATGGCCTTTTATTTAGTAATGGATGTGATATCAAAATACAAACAAAAGACAACCATGATAAATGGAATGAGGAAGAACACCCCTATTTCCTCAGGGAACAACGAACTCAACACCAGCACAAACCAAAACAGGAAGTCCCAAATGTTGGAAAGGACCAGCCTTGGCCTCCTTCCAGAATGGTAAAAACATTCCATCCCAGCAGCTGCTCTCACTAAACTTTCCAGAGAGTACAAAGAAAATGAGCTACATGGAGCCTGAAAAGATGATGTGGGAGATGATCAGATGCTGGACACAAACAGTTGTAAGTTGGACTTAACTATTTCATGTTGCTGGGCATGAGGGACATGCTGGGCTGGAGGACTTCTAGCAGTGGAGGATAGAGGTGTGCAGCTGCTATGGTGAGGTCTCAGCAGGGTTCACTTGCAGAGGATATCCTCACCTACAAGGCCTTCAAAAGAATTGCCTCCTAAGTATCCAAGTGGCTTCAGCTTCCAAAGGTGAATGGAACTGCCTGAGAGGCCAGAGAAGGCACTGGCAGATGCTCACTGCCAGGTGGCCATTGCCCCCACCTACAGGGCTGCAGAGACTGGACTGGTTGTTTACCCTGGGGCTCTGCTCATGCTCCTGATCCTAACTTTCTCCAACTTTTCCTCTGTTTCTAGGAGTGTGCAGTTGAATCTGGAGAAATAAAGTGAATTCAAATGAGAGTAGAGGCTGCTTATTCAAAGCTGGCTATATCAAGGTATCAGCAGCCATCTCTTGTTTTTGGCAGAGATCCCAATGTAAGCAGGACCAAGGGGAAGCTTCACAATGAATAGCAAGAGGGCTTAGGTTTGCTCCAAGGGGAGTTGTTGGCAGTGAATCTGGAAGGGAGCTAACTGAAAGGCATCTTATGTAATTGGGGAAATTATTTGGCTTCCCTTAGTAGGTACTTATTTGGAAGAGTGGGTGTCCACAGGAGGTCAAAAACAGAGTAGCTGGTTGTCATAAACCAAATTCCTCCCCTCCTGGCCCTGATGCTTATAGAGATTTTGGGTCTCATTTCTTTTCATGCCCAGATATTCCCTCTCCCATCCTAGGTGTGCATGAAAGTAGAGGAGGGGAAGGGGCAACAGGGCTCTCCCACAAAACAGGTTGCACAGAGAATTTCCTCTAAACTTAAAAAAAAAAAAAGAATAAAATTCCAGGGTTTACTTTATTCTTCATCTTCATGTAAAAAGTAGAGACTGGATCTCTGGGTTTTTTTTCCAGTGTAATACAATATTTTCTTTCTTGTTCCCACAAAGTCAATTATAGGTCTGGGGATCTCTGCAAAGAAGCTGCCCTCCATGTGGGGGTTCAGCATTCCAGCTGCTTTGGTCTTGTGCTCCTCTCTTTATGTGCTTCCAAAGATGAGGTAGAAAGCTTTAGTCTTGTACCAGGAAATACTTCAGCCCAGAAGTGACACTTTTGCTCACAACCCATGGGGCACTGCTCATGCCAAATTATCTCATGCCCTGTCTAAATGCTAGGAGCAGGGAAGCATAACCATTTACCCTTTTACTGTTTACCATAATCCAAGTTCCATGAAGGTATGCATTTTTGTCTCATTCACTGCTGTATCTTTAAGTGTCTAGGATAGTGTTTGGAATACAGTAGGTCCTCATTAAACTAAATAAATGAATATTGTGCCAGGAAGAAATCTACCAATCCTGAGAAGAGACAGGAGTCCCAGGGGTTTAAGGTTGAGAAGGTGTTGGTTAAAAGTTATGTGGCCCAAAGCTGCAGAGCTGGCTGTGCTCAAGAGATATATTTGGTGTAGTTCATCTTGGGGGACAAAATAGAATCTTTGTTGAGACCTCCAGACCAATCCCACTGGGTGGGAGTTGGTATCTTAAGTTTCAGAATATATCAGAGAAAAGGGAATAATTAATGTGAGCAATCTGTACAATAGCCAGGCAGGATAGAGAAACATACAGTGTGACTAAGGATGACACTTCTAGTCATAGCTCAGGTGGCTCTTCTGACTTACCCCATAAAGCAATGACATCAGGAACCCAATCAACTTAGGATAACCAGCACCACAAACACTGAGCTTCTAAATGCAGCTGCCATAGCCATCAGCTTCTTTAATAGAGGGCAGTCCCCCACATCACCAGCAGAAAGGGAAAGAAATGCTTATCAACTAAGCATGTACTATGGCCCAGGCCCTGTGTAAAATGCTTTCTTTTTCATCAATTCATCTAACCCCTAGAAGTCAGAGGTGTTATGCCTATTTTATAGAGATAATAGAGTGTTTCAATGATCAAGAAACAGGAATATTTTATAAATCAGCAATAGATACAATGTCATCTAGGCTGATTTGGCAGGTATAACATACAAATTAGTTAACTAATGCTGCCTTCAGGCCTTTCTGACTAACAAAGCCAAGTGAAAGTCAACAGAAGCAATATTTCCCTCTAGCTGTGGGGTCTTCAGCAAGTCACTATATGTCTTTGAACCTTAATTTCCTTATTTAATAAATAAGGGATTTGGGAGAGCTGAAAATGAGAATTTTTTAGGAGGTACCAGGTATTGAACCCAGGACCTTGCACAAGGGACTCAGGCATTCAACCACTGAGCTACACCTGCTCTCCCAGAACATTTTGGAAGGAAAAACCATTTGGAACCTTAGACCTCATAAAGACTTTTACCTGATAGAAATAGGGAGGCATAGAGGGTTTTTGCCAATAACTGACACAATCTGATGTATGTTTTAATGGGATTGCTGCCTATATTAATAGAAAGTCTTGGGGGACAAGGGTAGAGAAGGTGGATATTAGGAAACATTGCCATAATCCAGGTGTTGCTTGACTGGACCAGTGAAGCAGTGGTGTAAGGAGGGGTGTGTCCATGTAGCTGGCAGGTTGCAACTGGTGCAGTGACCCTAAGCTGACCTGATTTATGATGGACCTCCAGCAGGGCTCTGCCTCCTAAGCTAAGTAAGGCATACAGTCTTCTCCCCACTCTTTTCCCTGGCCTGTTTCCAGCTAATACCAGGAGATTCAAATAACAGAGTCATAAAACTAATGTAAGTTTTATGTTAATATGGAACTAGAGATGAGGAAACACAAGGAAGAGAGTGCTATTCATTCATGGGGTTTAGTTTCAGGGAAACAAACCAACTCAAGTTGATTTTGACAGAAGAGGATTTTATAATGATATTGTGTATCTTGCAAAATTATGAGAATGGATGGAGAATTAGGTTCTATGAAACTCAGGATTCATGCCACAATGCCATGGCACAACTCATGCAGTGAGGACATCCCCACTACTTCACTAAGTAAAAGACTCTAAGGTTGTACCACAGCACACCACTAGCTCTGGACTCTTACACCATTCTTACACCACTAGTCCAACTGCCCTAGAACTCAATCTAAATGAAGGTTCCCAGTCTTGAGATTTCTGAGTCACTGGATTTTGCTTCCAATGCTGAATCTGATTAATAGAATGTCCATCACTTCCATTCTTTCATTCTATGAATGCCTTCCCTGCAGGGGAATCTAAGAAGGGAAGTGCCTTGTGCTTTCACCCCCATTTAGGAGAGACATTCGGTGCCTCCCATTGTAGCTAACAAAGTTGGGAAATCCCAAACTTAAATGGTGTTGCAGATGCTAAGCAGACTAAATATAACAAGTGTCCCTTAGGAAAAATATAAGAGTGGATCTAGTGAATGTCCTTGGAATATAAAATGAACACAACATTTTCCTTTTTTGGCACTAATCTATACTACCAGAATGAAATTCTGAAAGGAAAATTATAAAAAACATTCCATTCATTCATTCTATGAATTAGCCTTCTGAGAGAAATATGTTAAATGACAACACTTGTTTGGATGGCTGTATAAATATTATTGTCAAAAGCATGCTAAAATTGATATGAAAAGTGTAATTATATATGTGTATATACATACAAAGAAATTCATATGTGCATTCATATATATTTTTTTGTTGTTCAGCTGTACCTAGAGCTGAACAAAGTCTTGGAAATCCCAGGTATATAAAAATATTAATTTTCTTTTGGGTTACAATTAGTAAGTGATGGGTCTTTGTCATTTGCATCTAAGACAGTCTGGATTAAACATCCAACCATATGTATAAAATTGACACTTAACAGCTGTTGATTCTATTTTTTGCATTACAGACTTAAATGTACACAGGTGAGACATAGTAGGAAATGTGGGATAAAAATTGAAATGATTTTAGATTTATTTTTATAATCCTCTGTCAGCTCTTTACATTTTTCCCTTAGTTTTTAAGGTTTATTTTTCTTCTACTGTGTGGAAGTGGGACACAAACATGTTTGAAAAAAAGAAGATAGACTTCTATTGTATTTAAAAATTATTTTTAAGTTCAAGTTGAGGCAGATTCTATTCATTCTTTGAAAGTACACTTGTTTTGACAAAGATTTAATATTATTTGCAAAAGAAAGGTCTTAAAATTTATGCAAATTTAAAATATGAGCATAAAAGTATAAGGAAAATTATATCTGGGATTAAAAATATTTTACAAGCATAAAATTTAGCCTCCATTAAAAAGCTGTGTCCAGTGCTCATTCCTCAGTACATAACATATGTGCACACAAATATTATCCTCTAAGTATATCTAGAACATTAGATTAAACAGGGTATGAACATTAGTATAAGAATTTTATGAGACCTTCCCAATAATCACAGAATAAACATGGGCATTTTCTTCTGTTTTCTCACATAACTTCACTGAAATGATAATAAAATGATTAATTTAAAAGTTTGAACCACAAGGATAAATAGAAGAGACAAGGAGAAAATAGTAAGATTTTGAAAGCAGGAATTTGGATATATGACTAGTAACTTGTTAGCAAACTGTAGATAACCCAAACCTGAGGCAGCAGTTACAGAAGCACAAGCATGCTGATTTGTG
Source organism: Tolypeutes matacus (assembly GCA_026826555.1). Lineage (NCBI taxonomy): Eukaryota > Metazoa > Chordata > Mammalia > Cingulata > Chlamyphoridae > Tolypeutes > Tolypeutes matacus. The sequence continues at coordinate 2,113,633 of JAKSZT010020697.1, forward strand.
CTGCTGATCCCTGCAAGGTTCTAAACTGGAGACACATCAGGTCTCCTGTGGTGGAAGAGGTGGGGTAAAATTAGGAGGATTACCTGCAAATCTGAGTATAGAATGGTCAGGAGGCCATATCTCCTCCCCAATGCAGAAGACTGGAGTTTTACCCTTTGGAGATGTTGACTCAGGGAAACCATGGACTTAAGAAACCAGTTTCCTCCATGGGACTATGTGAAAGTCTACAAGTCAGAGAGACTTCTAGTACTGGATATTGCCTTGTTTCCAATAGTTTTTTTATTAGAAAAAAATGGTGTGGTGAGGAAATCTGTGAATGTAGGTTTTTTTTCCATCTATTGGCATATTTTCTGTATAAATGCTTTCTCATAAACCTATTTGGTAAGATAGTGATTTCCCAGGTGTGACCATTTGAATTTGGTAAATCCAAAAAATATTGTGTTTTTTTTTAACTACTCCATTCCTATGTGTGAGATACTTAGATTGCATTATATTTGGTTAAGGAACCATGATTGTATCACTTGATTAGTTCCATTTCATTGTATTACATCAGAGATGTGTGCCCCAGGTTTAGTTTCTACCCTCTTGTTGGGCCTTATATAAACAGAGACATAGAAGGAGATACACAAATAAAGGAAGCCAACATTTTGACACTGCCATGTAAGAGAGGACTTGAGGATTGCTAGCAGCTGAAGCTGAAGTACAAACTCCCCAAAAGGCTGGGCCCACAGATCTGAAGACACAAGCCATACATCTCGTCACCCACAGCTGAGCTTCAGGAGATGGTAAGCTTTGAGACAGGGACATAAGCTGCCGTCTTGCTTCATTCATCACATGGCAGGATGTCAGGATCACCTGTAACTGAGTTTAGTGAGAAAGCATCTTTGATGATGCCATGATTTGGACATTTTCAGAACCTCAGAACTGTAAGTATTTACCATAATAAATTTCCCATTATAAAAGCCAACCTATTTCTGGTACTTTGCATTGAGACCCCTGTGTCAAACTAAAACAAGTTTTTCCATTTCATTTTTCTTGAATTAACTTTTATAATTTTTTTTCATGGGAAAATTATGTAGTAGATTCAATATTGAAGTATTAAGTTTTCAAAAAATTAAATTCAGGACATTTTTCTTTGGGGTCATTTGTAACTTTCCCCCTTTCATTTCTGATTGTATTTGTTTGCATCTTCTCTCTTTTTTCTTTGTTAATCTAGCTAGGGGTTTGTCAGTTTTATTGATCTTCTCAAAGACTGGGCTTTTGGTTTTGTTGGTTTTCTCTATTGGTTTTGTTGTTGTTCTCAATTTCATTTATTTCTGCTGTAATTTTTATTATTTCTTTTGTTCTGCTTGCTTTAGGATGGGTTTGTTGTTCTTTTTCAAGTTTGTCTAGTTGTTCAATTAAATCTTTGAGTTTAGCTCTTTCTTCTTTTTTAATATAGGCAGTTAGGGCTATACATTAACCTCTCAAATCTGCTTTGCTGTATCCCATAAGTTTTGATAAGTTGTGTTCTCATTTTCATTGTCTCAATATATTTAATGATTTCAGTTTCAATTTCTTCTTTGACCCACTGATTATTTCGGAGTGTGTTGTTCTGGCTCCACATAATTGTGAATTTACATTTTTACTATTATTGATTTCCAGTTTCATTCCATTATGATCTGAGAAGGTGCTTTGTATATCTTCAATATTTTTATATTATTGAGAGCTGGATTTTGACCTAACATGTGGCCTATCCTGGAGAAAGATCCAAGGGAACTGAGAAGAATGTATAAACTGCTGAGATTGGGTGCAGTGTTCTGTATGTGTCTGTTAGGTCTAACTCATTTATCATATTGTTCAAGTTCTCTGTTTCCTTGTTGATCTTCTGTCTAGTTGTTCTATCTAATGATGTGAGTGGAGTGTTGAAGTCTCCAACAATATTATAGAGATGTCTATTTCTCCCTTTAGTTTTCCCAGAGTTTGTCTCATATATTTTGGGGCACCCTGGTTAGGTGCATAGATATTTATGATTGTTATATCTTCCTGGTGGATTGTCCCTTTTATTAATATATAATGTTCTTCTGTATCTCTTATAACTTTTTTGCATTTAAAGTCTGTTTTGTCTGATATTTGTATACCTACCTTTGCTCTTTTCTGGTTACTATTCATGTGGATTATCTTTTTCCAACCTTTCATTCTCAGCCAGTTTGTATCCCTGGGTCTAAGGTGAGTCTCTTGTAAGCAGCATATGGATGGCTGATGTTTTTAATCCTTTATGTCAGCCTGTATCTTTTGATTGGGGAGTTTAATCCATTCTCATTCAATGATATTACTGTAAATGCACCATTTACTTCCTTCATTTTATTCTTTGGTTTTCATATGTCATATCTTATTTTTATCTTTTTACTCTTCTGGTTATCCTTTCTGCAATTATTTCTTCTATACTCTCCTTCAAGCCTGTCTCTCCTGTCTTTTTCTTTCAGATTCTAAGCTTTCTTTAATATTTCCTGCAAAATTAGATTCTTTTTTGCAAATTCTCTTTGTTTCTGTTTGTTTGTGAATATTTTATACTCACCTTCATATCTGTGGGATAATTTTGCTGGATAAAGAATTCTCAGCTGACATTTTTTTCTTTCAGTATCCTAATTGTATCATACTATTGTCTTCTTGCCTTCATGGTTTTTTAAAAGAAATCTGCACCAAGTCTAACTGGACATCACTAGTTTGTGATGGTTTGCTTCTCCCTTGCTGCTCTGAGAATTTTCTCTTTATCTTTGACATTTGACATTCTGAGTAGTATGTGTCTTGGAGTAAGTCTATTCAAATTTCTTCTGATTGGGGTATGGTGTGCTTCTTGGACATGTAAATTCATTTCTTTTGTGAGAGTTGGGAAATTTTCAGCCATTATTTCCTCAAATACTCTTTCTGCCTCTTTTCCTTTCTCTTCTCCTGGAACTTCTATGACATGCATTTTGTTGCATTTTGTGTTGTCATTCAACTCTCTGAGCCCTTGCTCAATTTTTTCCATTCTTTTCTCTCTCTGTTCCTTTCTCTATTCAATTTTAGCGGTTCTGTCTTGGTATTACTTATTCTTTCTTCTATCATTTCAAGTCTGCTGTTGTATGCTTCAAATGTGTTTTTGATCTCACCTATTGTGTCTTTTATTCCCATAAGCTCTGTTACTTTTCTGTTCAGGGTTTCAAATTCTTCTTTGCACTCACTCAATATCTTCTTGATGTCACTTATCTCTTTAACCATATTTTCTTTCAACTCATTAATTTGATTTTGGAAATTTGTGCACATCTTGCTGATTAGTTTTTTCAAATTCTGCATCTCTTCTGGGACTTTGATATATTCCCTTTCTTGGGCCATTTCTTCTATTTTCTAAGTATGGCTTGTAATTTCTTGCTGATATCTAAGCATCTGATTACAATGTATTTCTCTCAGGTCCTCAATTTCTTTCTCTTTTGTAGGGATTTAGTGGCAGGAGGCTCTGTATTACCACTGCTCTTTGATTCTTGGCTCAACATGGATTATTAGGATTGTCTTGCTGGTTGCTCAAAAGTGGGCACTGGACACCATAATTGGTTGTAGAGTTGTTTCCTAGGGCCTTGGGGAGGGAGGATATAGAGGCTGGAAAAAATCTCTCCTTATTTTTAATTTTTCCCATATACTGTTCCTTGGTCTGCCAGCAGCTGGCACTCTTTGGCAACTCTCAGTTCAATGCCTGGTTAGAATGTATCCGTTGCAACACAGACTGGACCAATGTGATAGAACTTCCTGTCTGGAGGCTAGAAACCTTGTAATTCAAACTTTCTCTGAGACAGTTCTAAAGCCTTCTCTGGCAGCCCCTCTTTTTCCTCAGGTAAGAAATATTTCCACTTCTCTGAGTCCTCAACAGTCAGTCCCTGTTAGTAGAGGAGGACATTAGGAGAGTTGTATATCTGTACCCCCTTGTGGGCTCCCAAAGCAAACAATGGCACAGCCCCACATGGCCTGGAAGGGCTCCTGGGACACAGCAGACCAAATTTGTGAGTCAAAAGCTGAGTCAATCTTAGGTTGTGTCCCTCTCTCTCTTCTTTCCTAGGGTGTCCCCAACAATTAGTCCCATTTAGAAGAGCAGGAGATTGTGAGGGTCAGATTTCTCCAGTCTTTCATGAGCTCCTAGGGCAAACCACTGTATGATCCCTCCTGGCCTGGAAGGGCTTATGGGACACAGCAGCCCAAATTTGTGCATGAGAATCTGAATCAGCCTTAGGCTGTGTCCCTCTCTCTCCCTTTACCTGGGGTGGTAGATCCTGGATCCCCCTTTGTCTGTAGTAGCAGGCCCAGAGGTCTGAGAATTCTAAAGTATCTTTAGTGTGGGGGGTGGTGTTGGCAGCTGCAGCCAGTGGTTTCACCTCACAGTTTTGTTGTCACAATTTCCCTCCTTTGCCCCTCTCTCCTCTGGGTGGTGTCCAGCCTTCATCTGTTGTCTTAAACCCTAGAAGATCTTTTTCTAGGCTGTTTCAGCCTATCCTCTAGCTATTTTTCTGGAGGAGAAGAGAGTCCTGTACAAGGGGAATTTATTGTCTCATTTTTTGGGTGACTGGTAAGCCTGTTTCTTCCTCAGGTTGAAACATTCAGATGCTGGTTTGGGAGCAGACCTGAGTTTCTCTGTTTTCCCATCACATGGTGATATTTTCTCCCTTCTCTTTTGAGTTCCCTCTTGCTTCCAGCTTCTGCCTCCTCCTTGTGGCTTTCTTTGGTCCTAGTGTCTCATTTCTTTCCTTTATAAGGCCTCCAGCAATGTGGATTCAGATGCAGTTTCATTCAGCTGTGCCACAACTTAATTAAAAATAACATTTACTAGAGATCCTCTTTACAATGAGTCCATGCCCATGTGAATATGGATTAAAATTAAGAACATGTCTAAACTGAGTCACATAATGTAATCTACATAACTAAGATTATAGTGGATAAAAGACACTGATACTATTACCTAGACATGTCATTTACAAATGACCTATAATTTTTACCCTTTAAACATGGGTTTTCCAACTAATAGAACACTTGCTGGGATTGCTCACAGCCAACACCATTTTCACATTCTTTTCAAGTGCACATGGATCATAATCCAAGATAGACCACATACTAGGTCACAAAAAAATCTCAATGAATTCAGAAAGATTGATATATACAAAGTAATTTCTCAGACCACAATGGAATGAAATTGGAAATCAATAAGGGCCAGAGAACCAAGTTAGGCACAAAGATATGGAAGCTAAACAAGACACTCTTAGACAAAGAGTGGGTCAAATAGGAAATCTCAAAAGACATCAGTAACTACCTTGAAATGAATGAAAATGACAACACAAGATATCAAAACCTATGGGATGCAGCAAAACTGTATGCAGAGGGAAATTCATAGCCATAAATGCATATATCAAAAAAGAAGAAAGAGCTAAAATGAAAGACCTAACTGCAAACCTGGAGGAAATGGAAAAACAACAACAAGCTAATCACAAAGGAAGTAGAAAGAAGGAAATAACAAAGATTAGAGCAGAACTAAATGAAATAGAATATAAGACAGCACTAGAAAAAATAAAACCAAAAGCTGGTTCCTGGAAAAGATGAATAAAATTGATAAGCCCTTAGCCAGACTAACAAAGAAAAAAGAGAGCTGATGAAAATACACAAAATAAGAAATGAGGAAGGAGATATCACCACTGACCACACACTAATAGAGAGTATCATAAGAGGATTCTTTGAAAAATTATATGCCAACAAGAATGATAATTTAGAGGAAATGGAAAATTCCTAGAAACTCATAAGCAGCCTGTATTGCTGAAGGAAGAAATTGATGAACTCAACAATCCAATTACAAGTAAAGATATAGTCATCAAAAACCTCCCAAGTAAGAAGAGCCCAGGACCAAATAGCTTCACAGGTGAATTCTACCAAACATTCCAGAAAACTAACACCAATTCTGCTTAAGTTCATCCAAAAAATAGATGTAGAAGAAACATTGCCTTACTCTTTCTATGATGCCAACATTACCCTAATACCAAAGTCAAACAAAGATGCTACAAGAAAGGAAAATTGCAGACCAATCTCTCTAATGAACCTAGATGCTAAAAATCCTCAACAAAATACTTGCTAATTGTATTCAACAACATATCAAATGAATTATACACTATGACCAACTGGGTTTAATCCTGGGTATGCAAAGATGGTTCAATGTAAGAAAATCAAGGTAATACACCACATAAACAGATTGAAAGAAAAGAAAAAACATTATCATCTCTATAAACACAGAAAAAGCATTCAACAAAATACAGCACACTTTCCTGAAGAAAACACTGCCAAAGATAGGAATAGAAGGAAACTTTCTGAAAATGATAAAGGGTATATATAAAAAACCCACAGCTAACATCCTCTTCAATGATGAAATCCTAAAAGTTTTCACTCTAAGATTGGGAACAAGACAAGGATGTCCACTATCACAGCTCCAATTTAACATTGTCTTAGAAGCACTTGCTTGAGCACTGAGGCAAGAAAAAGCTATAAAATGCATCCAAATTGGAAAGAAGTAAAAATTTCACTATTTGCAGATGACATGATCCTATACATAGAAAGCCCTGAGAAATCTACAACAAAGTTTCTAGAACTTATAAATGAGCTCAGTAAAGTCACTCACTATAAGATCAATGCTCAAAAATCAGTAGGATTTCTATACACCAATAATGAGCAATCTGAGGAGGAAATCAAGAAAAAAATACCATTTATGTTAGTAATTAAAGGAATGAAATACCTAGGAAAAAATTTCTCTGAAGATGTAACGGACTTATATACAGAAAACTACATGACACTGTTAAAGGAAATCAAAGTAGACTTAAATAAATGGAAGAACATTCCATGTTCATGGATAGGAAGACTAAACATCATTAAGATGTCTATACTACCCAAAATAATCTACATATTTAATGCAATCCCATTAAAAATCAATAAAGCATTTCTTGAAGAATTGGAAAAACTAACCACAAAATTTATTTGGAATGATAAGAGGCCCTAAATCACCAAAGAAATATTGGAAAAGAGCAATGAGATTGGAGGAATCACACTACCTGACTTTAAAACATACTGCAAAGCTACAGTGGTTAAAATTGCATGGTATTGGCACAAGGATAGACATATCAACCAATGGAACTGAATTGAGAGTTTTGATATAGATCCTTGCATATACATTCAACTGATATTCAACAAAGTTACCAAGCCCACTCAACTGGGAGAGAATGGCCTCTTCCAAAAATAGTGCTTGGAGAACTGGATATCCAATCCAAAAGAATAGAGAGTAATACCATCTCACACCTTATACAAAAATCAACCCAAGATCTATCAAAGATCTAAATATAAGAACCAAGAACATAAAGACCTTGGAAGATAATGTAGGGAAGCATCTACAGGACCTTGTAATAGGAAATGGTTCCATGAATTTCACACCCAAATCATGAGCAGTAAAAAAAAAAGATAAATGGGATCTCCCAGAAATTAAAAACTTTTGCACCTCAAAGGATATTATCAAGAAAGTGAAAATGTAGCCTACCCAATGGGAGAAAATATTTGGCAACCATATATCTGATAGGATCTGAATAACTGCATATAAAAAGAAATCCTACAAGTCAAAAACAAAAAAACAAACAACCCACTTAAAAAAATGGGCAAGTGATGTGAAAAGACACTTCTCTGAGGAAGAAGTACAAAAGGCTAAAAGCACATGAAAAATGCTCATCATTAGCTATTAGGGAAATGAAAATCAAAACTACAATGAGATACCATCTTACACCCATCAGAATGGCAGCTATTAAAAAGCAGTGATCTATAAGTGTTGGAGAAGATGTGGAGGAATGGGAACCCTCATCCACTGCTGGTGGGAATGTAGTATGTTCGAGCCATTGTGGAGGACAGTTTTGTGGTTCCTTAAAAAAAAATAACTATAGAACATCCATATGATCCAGCAATTCCACTCGGGTATATACCCAGAAAAATTGAAAGAAAAGACTTGAACAGATATATGCACACTAATGTTCATAGCAGCATTATTCACTATTGCCAAAAGTTCGAATCAACCCAGGTGTCCATCAACAGATGAATGGATAAACAAAATGTACATACAATTGAATATTAATCAGCTGTAGAAGGAATAAAGTGCTAACACATGGGATAACATGAATGAATCTTGAGGACATTATGTTGAGTAAGGCAAGCCAGGCATTGAAGGATGAAGAATACATGACCTCACTGATATGAATTAAGCAAATTGAGCAGACTCAAAGAGCTATTGTCTAGAAGATAGGTCTACAAGAAATAGAAAGGGAGAAGAAGGTTGGGAGCCAACACCCATACGGACATAATCCATGGTAAGGTGAAAGTGTGTATTTACATATTGAAGGGATATGACAGGAGGGTAGTGATATTATTGGGATGGGTGGTGCAAGGTTGAGAGGTGGGTAGATTGGGAATGGTGGGTTGGATTATCAGGGTACTGGGGTGAAGTTTGGGAGAGGGACCAGTTGAACATGGGATTTGCAGGTATGTGGTTGAAAGTTCAAAGTCAAGAATGGTCTTATGGCAATATGACAGGAAAGGGTTACTGGTTTAGGGTGTTGGATAAGGGGACATTTGGAACAGGGTACCCCTGGAGCAGGCTTCTAGGGAGTGTGAGAGTGATCATTCTGTCATATTGTGTTGTAACAGTGGGTGGAGACCAAGAAAATTAGTGGGAAGGAGTTGGACTCCCATCCTTGGAAGGACCGATTTGTTCAGAAATAGACAGGTGGGAGTCGCTGAGAGCAAGGGCGGTTCCTAATAGGGGAGGACAAACCAGTATATCAAGGCCTCAGTCTTGTTGCATGTAACTATGAATATTCTCATCCAAGGAGTGAAGACAAGGGGTCACTGTGAGCCCTGAGTGGAGAGGGAGGGAGGAATAGAATAGATCAAACAGGGTATTTGGTGGGCAGTGGAAGTGCCCTACATGCTCTTACAATGATGGACACAGGACATGGTAAATATCATCAAAATTTATAAAAGTGTACAGTCTAAAATGTAAACCATAATGTAAATCATTGACCATGTTTAATAGCTATGTTTCACTATTTGTATATCAGTTATAACAAGGCACCATCCACATATAAAAAGGTTTTTATACGGGGGGGAGGAAAGGGGAAGGATTTGGGGTATATGAGAGTCTCTTTATTCTGTGTGTGATTTTGCTGTGACCTAAAACTTCTTTGAAAACAAAATGAAAATTAGTGAGACACTGGGGAATGTGTGGGGGAAGGTGCCATGGTACAGACAGGACAGTAGATATTGCAGTGATGAAAGGAAAATGTAAAAAAAAAATTGTTTTTAACATTTTTAATTTTTATTATTCCTATCTTTTAATTTTATTTTATTTTCAGTTTTTTAAAATTTTATGTATTTTATTTCCTTTATTTAAACTTATCATTATTGTTTCATTTTCCTATTAATTGTATTTGGCTATTGTATTGGCGCTCTTTTTGAAGAAGCTGTCAATCACAATAGGGTTACAATTGGGGTGAGGGTGGATCATTGGTGTGTGGTGTCAGTGATGGGGGATGTACGGGAGGAAGTTCACCTGAGCATACATATAATGTATATAAAAATGTTCAAATGTTCATGGGACATTGTCACAGTGGGTGGAGACTCACATAATTAATGAGAGAATACTGAATTCCCATCCTGGAAGGCTCTGCCACATTAGCTAAGGGAGCAGCAAGAGTCCCCCAAGTGCAGGGGCAGTGACTGGTGAAGGAAAATGATCCACTGATGGGTCCTTGATATTGATGACTAAGCTTATGAGCCTTTGCTCTTCATATTGTAACAGCCTATTGTTATGAGGTGCCTAAGGGTTGCCTCCTGAGAGCCTCCTTGTTGCTCAAATGTGGCCTTTCTCTAAGCCAAACTCAGCATATGTAAGCATTACCTTCCCCCCAGTGTGGAAAATGACTCCTGGGAATAAGCCTCCCTAGCACCGAGGGATTGCTGCCAAGTACCAACTACCAATGTGACTGAAAAAGACCTGGCAACATGGGAATCCCAGTGGGTTCCATGTAATATTTTGGGTATCTAAGCATCTCTTAAAATATATTTATATATATACATAAATAACATTTTTGTAAGCAAATGCACATACATGCATATACATTTATATATCATTTTGCAAATGTTGGTATGTATTGTGAAAATTTTGATTTTTACCCACAATAAAAAAATAAAATAAAATAAAGGGGGGGGGGAGTTAAACACAAATGAGTTTACATGGCTAAGAGACTTCAAAGAGTGTCAGGAGTTCATCCCAGAGGTAATGCTTATGTATATCTCAGCAGAATCTCATAGACTTCCAAGGTGGATATGACCTCAAATAGGGGGGCTCCTGAGGGCTCTGGAGACACCCAGGTTCTATGGCCAGGCATATATCTCTGGAGTTTTTTACCTGCCAGTGGGCCTTACTTTAGAGTTTGTGATCCTGAGAGTGACAGAGGTAGACTCAGTTGTCTTATCTGCACATGGCTTGCCTGTCCCTTCTATTTAAACCTATACTTGGTGTTGGAGTTTGTAGGTGTATATCCAGAGACTCATGTCTTTTGGTTGCCCATGTGCCAGTTGTGCCCAGAACCTCAATGGTGTTGTAATATCTACTCTACAGCTCATTGGACTCACCCAGGACAACTGGTTGGGAGATAATTATGGACAACAGCCATGCCAGGGAATGGAGAGAGCCTACATCTGCAAGCAGGATAGCCCCATCCATCTTCCCCATGGGATATAAGTCCCCTTTCAATTGAAAGTGGAGTAGACATCACCATTCCAGAATCCTCAGGATTGGGTGAAGAGCTACGGACTAGAATGGATTTACTGGTATTCTACTATAGACATATTGTGATTCTAGCAATGGAAGAAATTACAACATTGATGTGGAGCCAGAGGCCACTGGAGCCTCTGGGGGCAGCGAGAGGGAAGAACAGTTGTAATACAGGGGCTTTTTCCTGATTTGGGAAACACCCTGAGTGACCTTGCATTGTCAGATATAGGCCATTTTATATCATCACATAACACACAGAACTGTGTGGGAGAGAGTGTAAACTACAATGTGAATTATGGTCCATGCTGAATGGCAAAGCCCCAGGATGTGTTTATCAACTTCAATGAATGTACCACACTAATGAAGGATGTTTATGTGGGAGGGTGTGGGAAGTATGGGGAGTGGGTCATATGGGAATCTCTATATTTTTGTTTAAAATTTATGTAATCTAATTATCTTTTTAAAAAGAAATAAAAGTTAATTTGCACAAGCCCATCTCCCCAAACCTCAGTTTTCCTCCCTCCCAAACCATCCACCTGCCTCCCAGGTAAATCATGGAAGGAAGTCAACTGACCCTGGCTGCCTCTCAGGGTCTGCCAACTAATGCCCCTCCATGCTGAGCCCAATGTAATAACTCACACACAGGGCTAACAGTATGCTGGTTACTGTGCTCATCATCCCTCTCATTCCCATTGTGTGGAGGCAAGAACTCTGGTTCCGAGATGTGAGACAACCTGCCTAGGTGCACACCTCCCAACTATCTAATTGAACTGAGGCAGTCAGGCCCCAGGGCCTCTCCAATCCAGTTCATTCTAGTTTCCTACCTGCCACAACCCACCCCCACCTGCAATCTTACAGGGACTTTTAGGAGTACAGCAGGGTTTCACAGCTATAATATTATAGTCTGTCATCCGGACACTGAACATTGATTCAGAAACTTCAAGTCCAGGGTCCACTGATACCTTCAGAGCCAGGCAGGTCATAAAGTTGTGGACATAGCTCATTAGTGACTGGTGCTTATCATGGGAGTTGGACTACACCTCTGATGAAAAGCAGTCACTCAGCTTGAAAATATATACATATGGTGTTGGAAAGCAAAACAGGACTGTTGAAAAGTTGTGTTATCAAAGATCTGTAATGATGGGGAAGAAAAAACCTGATAAATTTAAAAAGCAGTCTATGCAGTGTATATATAATATTAGATAAGTTATGGGTTTGCAGAACTATCATGCATAAAAAAGATTCTCATGTACCACCCTATTAGCACCTTGTATTGGTGTGGTACATTTGTTATAATTTGATGAAATTACACTATTGTAATTTTTTATAATTGTACTATTTTTTATAATTTTACTGTTAACTATAGTCCATGGTTTAACTTAGAGTTCACTGATTGTGTTGTGCAGTTCCATGGATACATTTTTTTCTAGTTTTTATTCTAGTAATGTATATACAACCTAAAATTTCCCCTTTTAGCCACAGTCAAATATATAAGCCAGTGCTATTAACTGCATTCAGTGTTGTGAGAGCATCACCACCATCCATTACCAAAAAAGTTTCCATCTTTCCAAATAAAAACTGTACCTTTTAAGCCTTAAATCCCTATTCCCTACCCCAACCCTGTCCCCTGAAAACCTATATACTATGAATTTGCTTGTTCTCATTATTTCATATCAGCAAAATCATACAATATTTGTCCTTTTTTCCTTATTTCACTCAGCATGATGTCTTCAAGATGCACCCATGTTGTCACATGTATCAGGACTTCATTTCTATTTATAGCCGAATAACATTATATTGTATGTATATAACACCAAAAAAAGAGTAAAAATAGATCATTGAGATGGTTGGTATGGATTAACATTTTCAAGTCACTTAGGATCTATTTATTCATTTATTTATCATTAAATAACCATTTATTAAACAAATAAGAATATACTAGCTATTATACTAAATGTATAAAGGTTAAAGAAAATGAGAAAGTTTGTTTGAGATATGAAGACTTTTTTTGTACATAAATTGAAATTACAAAAAAAATTTATATATTATATCTATAAACAGAAGAAAATGGCCTACATACCTTCAATTACATTGAAGCCTATATGCCTTCAAATACATTGAAAAGTCAAAAGCCCTTTTGAATTTTGAAATGCAATGACATTTCCATATGAAGAAGGCACGACCTGTTTTTTCACTGCAAAAATTCCTTAGACCAATTACTCTGGTGAATGAAAAAAATTCTCTAATTTAAATTAGTAGAACAAAAATAGGTGACATGCATGATGGGTCAAAAGAAATGACAATATCTCTGTTTAATTTTACAAAGAAACATTCAACTCACACATTTACCTTCCTTTAAAACCAGCTTGGTGAATGGCCAAGGGGCAGCAAGCTGAGTAAGCGTTGGCAGCTGAACCGGTCCCACCCTCTACTGGTTCCTGAGCAGGGCACCAGTGGCCTTTAAAAACCACCCAGGGTTGGCATGGCATGACCTTCCCCACCTTCCTTCCTTGGGCGTTAGCAGCCACAGTCACAGCCGCAGCGGGGCCCTGACTCAGCAACTGTGGTGGGGTCAGGTGCCACCCCCTTTGATCTCCAAGCTCACTCTGCCTCCACCTCCCCTCGCCATCCTCCTGGGCTCAGCCAGATGGGGGACAGCCTGGTCCCTGGGCATGTATACATGCATATGCCCTGGTGTGTGCCTGCCCAAGCCAACCTCAGACCTGCTCACCTGCCTTGGGCAGGACCATTTCAGGGTCCCATCATGCTTGCTGCCAGGATTTCTGTTAATTCTTCTATGAATGTTTGGAACAATTCACCAGAAAACCCAACATACCATGGACACTTATTTGTTCAGAATTTTTTTTTGGAGTGAATCTCTTCATTTGTTAAAGATCTGTTGATAAATTTTCTATTCATGTGTTAATCTAGGACATTTAGGTTTTAAATAATTTGTCTATTTCTTCTTTTTAACTAAGCATTCTGAAATGTAGGTAGTGAATCAACTTCCACTTCTGATATAGTTATTTCTATCTGAACCCTATTTTTTTCTTTGTATGTCCAGCTATTTTTTTTTTCAATTTTATTGATTTTTCAAAGAACCAATTTTTGGCTTTTAAAATTTTTTCTTGATTTTTCTCTTCTCAATTTCATTTATCCCCACTCTAATCTTCATGATCTTGTCCATTGGCTGTCTTTTCAGTTAGCTCATTTTTTTCTAAGACTACAAGTTTAGAAGTTATTTGCTTGATACTTTTTTTTTTTAAGATTTTATTTATTTATTCATTTATCCCCCCCCTTGCTGCTTGTGCTCACTGGGTCAGCTAACCACGCCATGCGGGTGGGCTTGCCTTCACCAGGAGGCCCCGGGAACCGAACCCAGGGCCTCCCATATGGTAAAAGGGAGCCCTACTGATTGAGCCACAGCTGCTTCCCTGCTTGATACTTTTATTCATTTTTAAGGTGTGTATTTACAGCTATAAATTTCCCTCTGAGAACTGGCTTCCCTGCATCTCAAAGCTTAGAGTATGTTTTGTTTTTGCCTTCATTCTTCTCTAAACATTTTATAATTTCCCTTGTGATTTGTAATTTGATCCATTTGGTTGCTTAAAAGTGTAGTGTTGGGGAGAGGCAAGATGGTGTCAGTTTAGGAGGGTACTTGTTGACTGGCTCTCAGTGGATGGCCAATTGTGGACCGGGGTCCTGCCAAGGGTGCGTGCTGTGAGCGCACTGAGCAAGAAGCTTGGGTCATCTAGAAGCAGGAAGATCAATGGCGTGGAGCGATCGGTGGAGATTTGTAACATAGAAAGAAGCAAGGAAACAAAATAAAAAGAAAAAGTGTCAAAGAGAAAACAACACACACACATAGAACCACCAGCTAAATAAAACTCTAGAGGAGAGAGAGAAGTTAATCAACTGAATAAACCCAGCAAGATAAAATGATGACTAGAGAGCACCAAAAAATTACAAACCACACTGAAAAACAGGAACACATGGACCACTCCATAGAACAAATAAAAAACCAGGAATATATGCATAATATTGAACAACTAATCAAAGAGTCCCAAACAAATATCATGAACCAAATTAATGAAGTGCAGGAAGAGATTAAGGATATAAAGAAGACACTAGGAGAACATACTGAAGAAATTGTAAACATACACAAAAAGATAACTGATATGATGGTGACCAATGGCACAATCTAAGAAATCAAAGATTCTGGATTCACATAAGAGCAGATTTGAATAGGCAGAAGAAAGAATTAGTGATGTGGAAGACACTACAGCTGAAATCAAACAGATAGTAGAACAGATAGACAAAAAAAAAAAAAAGAAAGAAAGAAAAAATCCAGCAGGGACTCAGGGATTTAACTGACAACACAAAACGCACAAACATACATATTATGGGCATACCAGAAGGAGAAGAGAACGGAAAGGGAACAGAAGGAGTGTTGCAGGAAATAATGGCTGAAAACTTCCCAACCCTATTGAGAGAGATGGATGTGCAGATACAGGTAGCAAAGCGCACCCCAAACAGTATAAATCCCAACAGGCCAACTCCAAGATATATACTTGTGAAAATGTCCAATGCTCAAGACAAAGAGAAAATACTCAAGGCAGCAAGAGAAAAGAAAACCATCACATACAGGGAAGCACAATAAGATTAAGTGCTGATTTCTCACCTGAAACCATGGAGGAAAGAAGACAGTGGTATGACATAGTCAAAGTACTAAAAGAAAAAATCTTCCAGCCATGAATTCACTATCCAGCAAAACTGGCATTCAAAAATTATGGAGAGTTCAAAATATTCACAGAAAAACAGAAATTAAGAGAGTATGTCAACAAGAAACTGGCACTTCAAGAAATACTAAAGGAAGTTCTACAAGTTGAAAGGAAAAATCAAGGGAGAGAGAGTTGGAGGAGAGTTCAAAAACAACTAAAAAGACAAAAACAGAAACAAAACAATATATGACATATATTAATCCAAAGAAAATATGGTTGAAGTAAGAAATTCATTGTGTGTAATAACACTGAATGTTAATGGATTAAATTCACCAATCAAGAGACACAGATTGGCAGAATGGATAAAGAAATATGATCCATCTATATGCTATATACAAGAAACCCACCTTCGACCCAGCAATTTAAGGAGGCTGAAAATTAATGGCTGGAAAACAATTTTACAAGCTAACAATAGACAAAAAAGGCAGGAGTAGCTATTCTAATATCAGACAAAATAGACTTTAAATGCAAAACTATTGTAAGAGACAAAGATGGACACTATATATTAGTAAAAGGGGTAATCTGTCAAGAAGAAAGAATAATCATAAACATTTAGTCACCTAATCAGGGTGTCTCAAAATACGTGAGGCAAACTCTGGAAAAGTTAAGTGGAGAAATAAATGCCTCTACAATTATAGTGGGGGACTTTAATACACCATTATCATCATTAGACAGAACATCTAGACAGAGAATCAACACAGAAACAAAGACTCTCAACAATTCATTAGAGGACCTGGACTTAATAGACATACAGAACACTACACCCAGATACAGCAGGATTTACATTCTTCTCAAGTGTACATGGATCATACTCCAAGATAGACCACATGCTAGGCCACAGAACAACTCTCAATGAATTCAGAAAGATTGAGATTATACAAAGTAATTTCTTTGATCACAACGGAATGAAAGTGGAAATCACTAAGGGCCAGAGAAACAGGTTAGGCACAAGGATATGGAAGTTAAACAACACACTTTTAGACAAACAGTGGGTGTAGGAGGAAATATCAAAAGAAATCAGTAACTGCCTTGAAACTAATGAAAACGACAACACAACATATCAAAACCTATGGGATGCAGCCAAAGCTGTCCTAAGAGGGAAGTTCATACCTATAAATACATATATTAAAAAAGAAGAAAGAGCTAAAATTGAAGACCTAACTGCACACTTGGAGGAATTGGGAAAACAACAACAAACTAAACCTAAAGGAAGTCAAAAGAAGGAAATAACAAAGGTTAGAGCAGAACTAAATGAAAGAGAGAAATAGATAGCACTAGAAAAAATAAACAAAACCAAAAGCTGGTGCTTTGAGAATATCAATAAAATTGTCAAACCCTTAGCCATACTAACAAAGAAAAAGAGAGAACAGATGCAAATACACAAAATAAGGAATGAGCAAGGGCATATCACTACTGACCCCACAGAAATAAAGATTATCATAAGAGGATACTTTGAAAAATTATATGCCAACAAGAATGATAATTAAGAGGATATTGACAAGTCTCAAGAAATGAACAAACAACGTACATTGATGAAAGAAGAAATTGATGATCTCAAGAGTACAATTACAGGTAAAGAGATAGAATCAGTCATCAAAAATCTCCCAACTAAGAAGAGCCCAGGACCGGATGGCTTCACAGTTGAATTCTACCAATCATTCCAGAAAGAGTTAACACCAATTCTGCTTAAGCTCTTCCAAAAAATAGAAGTAGAAGGAATATTGCCTAACTCATTCTATGATGCCAACATTACCTAATACCAAAACCAAAGATACCACTAGAAAGGAAAACTATAGACCAATTCCTCTAATGAACCTAGATGCTAAAATCCTCAACAAAATACTTGATAATCGCATTCAACAACATATCAAAAGGATTATACACCATGACCAAGTGGGTTTCATCTCAGGTATGCAAGGATGGTTCAATATAAGAAAATCAATTAATGTAATACACCACATAAACAGATTGAAAGAAAAAGACACATGATCATCTCTATAGATGCAGAAAAGGCATTTGACAAAATACAGCATTCTTTCCTGATAAAAACACTGCAAAAGATAGGAATAGAAGGAAACTTTCTGAATATGATAAAGGGTATATATGAAAAACCCAAAGCTAACATCATCTTCAATGGTGAAATCCTAAAAGCCTTCCTTCTGAGATTGGGAACAAGGCAAGGATGACCACTATCACCACTCCTATTTAACATTGTATTAGAAGTACTTGATCAAGCACTGAGTCAGGAAAAGGATATAAAAGGCATCCAGATTGGAAAAGAAGAAGTAAAACTTTCATTATTTGCAGATGACAAGATCCTATACATAGAAAGCCCAGAGTAATCTACAACAAAGCTTCTAGAACTTATAAAGGAGTTCATTAATGTTGCAGGCTCTAAGATCAATGCTCAAAAATCAATAGCATTTCTGTACACCAATAATGAGCAGAGTAGGAAATCAAGAAAAAAATGCCATTTACAATAGTAACTAACAGAATCAAATACCTAGAAATAAATTTAACTAAAGATGTAAAGGACTTATATACAGAAAACAACACAACACCGTCTGGTGATGACCACTCCACCTACAAGTTGGTGGGGACTTATATCCCATGAATACAGTAGGTGGGATTATCCTGCCTGCAGCTGCGGCTCTCTCCATTCCCTGGGATGGCTGTTGTACATCATCATCTCCTCACCAGATAACTTGTGTGAGTCCATTGAGCTGTAGAGTAGGAGTTGTAGCTCCACTAAGATTCCAGGCACAGCTGGCACATAGGCAGTCCAAAGGCTCAAGTCTCTGGAAGTACACCTACAAACTCCAGCATCACATATAGGTTTGAATAGAAGGGACTGATGGACCATGTGCAGAGAGGACTTATTTGAGTCCAACACTGTCACTCTCAGGAGCACAGACTCCAAAGTAAAGCCCACTGATAAGGCATTAATCTCTGGAGCTATCCCCCTTATGTAGGACCTGGGTGTCTCCAGAGGCCTCAGGAGCCCCTTTGTGTGGAGTGATATCCACTTTTGTGATCGATGGGGAAAGTTGACTGTATATTTCTGTTGGCTCTAGTTGATTTATAGTGTTGTTCAAGGCTTGTGTGTACTTATTGTTTTCTCTCTAGGTGTTTTATTAATTATCAAAATGTTGTTTTGGAGTCTTAATTTTTATTGTAAAATTGTATAATTCTCTCTAAAGTTCTGAAAAAATTTCCTTCATATATTTTGAGGCTCTCTTGTTAGATGCATCACTATTAGTAATTTTTCTATATTCTTGGACAATATATTCTTTATTCTATTTAAATATTATGTCCTTCTTCATCTCTTGTAACAGTTTTTATCTTAAAGTATATTTCGTCTGGTATTTGTATACACACCTCAGCTATTCACATGCATTCCATTTTCAACTTATTTATTTATTTGAACTTAAAATGACTCTTCTAGGCACCTTAACATTGGATAATCCTTTTGGGCAACGATTCTGCCAAACTCTGCCTTTTGATAGGAGAGTTTAATTCATTCACATTTAATGTAATTACTGTAAAACCAGGTGCTACTTCTGCTATTTCTTTTTCTTTTTTTTTTTTTAATTTTTTAATTTTTTTTATTTTTTTTATTATGGGTAAAAATCAAAATTCTCACAATACATACAAACATTTGCAAAATGATATATAAATATATATGTATATATGTGTATTTGCTTACAAAAATGTTATTTATATATATATATATATATACATATATTTTAAGAGGTGCTTAGATTACCTAAAATATTACACGGAACCCACTGGGATTCCCATGTTGCCCACCTCCCACACCTCCCACCACATCCAACACAAACATCTCCCACAGTGTGGCCCACCAACCTCAATGAACTTACACATCCTGGAGCCTTGCCACCAACCACAGACCACAGCTCACACTGTAGACCACACTCTCTCCCACTCAGTTCTGAGTGGTGTGTGCTGATTTAAAATGGCCTACATCCATTGCCACAACAGTACTCAGGACAACCTCCAACTGCCAAAGAAGCCCCTGTATTTCAAC
Source organism: Tolypeutes matacus (assembly GCA_026826555.1). Taxonomy (NCBI): domain Eukaryota; kingdom Metazoa; phylum Chordata; class Mammalia; order Cingulata; family Chlamyphoridae; genus Tolypeutes; species Tolypeutes matacus. Next base: position 2,133,311 of record JAKSZT010020697.1, read on the forward strand.
TGCTCATCCCCTCCCTACCCAAAAACTGTCAAGTGGCCACTGGCTCCACCTCATTGTTATAATTTCTTGCATTGCAAGAATCACCATATGTGAGCAAGAGAATACCATCAAGTCCACTCTAGTCCATAGTTCTTCCCCCAATCCAGAGGCGACTGGGATGGTGATGTCTACTCCAACTCCAAGTGAGAGAGGGCTTATATCCCATGGATATGGTGGGTGGGATGATCCTGCCTGCAGATGCAGGCCCTCTCCATTCCCTGGGATGGCCATTGCCCATCGTTGTCTCCTCACCAGGTGACTTGGATGAGTCCATTGAGCTGTAGGGTAGGAGTTGCAGCTCCACCTAGATTTCATGCACACCTGGCACATAGGTAGGCGGGAGGCTCCAGTCTCTGGAAGTATACCTAAGAAACTCCAGCATCACATGTAGGTTTGAATAGAAGGGACTGGTGAACCATGTGCGGGGAGGACTTATTTGAGTCTAATTCTGTCACTCTCAGGAGCACAGATTCCAAAATAGAACCCACTGATAAGGCATCAGTCTCTGGGGCTATCCCACCTTATATAGGACCAGGGTGTCTCCGGAGCTCTCAGGAACCCCACTGAGTGGGGTGATAGGCACTTAGATGTTCTATGAGCTCCTACTGAGGTCTGCATAAGAGTTACCTCTGGGATGACCTCCTGACTCTCTTTGAAGTCTCTTAGCCACTTGAACTCATTTGTCTTTACCATTTTCCCCTTTTATTCAAGGTCTTTTTCCAGTTGTGTTGCCAGTTGGCACTTGGGAAAAGTTTTCAATTAGCAATAATCGTGCCTCAGATAAACCTCATTAGCTACGATACTGCCACTGCACAAAGCTGCCAGTTGGCACTTGGTATTGATCCCTCGTTGCCACGGAGGCTCATCCCCGGGAGTCATGTCCCACGTTGGGGGGAAGGTAATGCAATCATATGCTGAGTTTGGCTTAGAGAGAGGCCACATTTGAGCGACAAGGAGGCTCTCAGGTGGCAACCCTTAGGCACCCCACAACTGCAGGCTAAGTCTCATTTACAAGAACAAAGACTCACAAGGGTAGTCATCAATTAAAAAAAAAAAAAAAAAAAAAAACATCAGTGGGTCATCCTATTTTGACAGGGACTGTCCCTACACTCAGAGATTGCTGCTCCCTTGGAGATTGTGGCAGAGCTCTCCAGACTAGGAATTCAGATTCCCTCATTTCTTCTGTGATTATCCACCCATCGTGACCATGCCCCATCCCCCGATCCTTTGAATGATTTTGTATATCTTTCATGTATATTCAGTTGAACCAATCCCCACGAAACCCCCCCAGACACCCTCCCCCCAATAATCCCCACAGTACCCATTGTAACCCTTCTGTGATCCAAATCCTCCATGAACATTTAGTCCATAAAATAATCAAATACACTTACTAGGAAAAAGAAACAAGTGTGATAAGCTTACATGCAAGAGACAAACATAAGGAAACTCAGGGGGGAAAAAAAAAGAGAGAAGGAAAAAGAAAAACAAATAATCAAACAAAGAACAAAATAAAATAAAATATAATTAGTGGATTGGGACATTCAAAAAATGGGCAAAAAAGCAAAGGAAATGCCTTTAAAATATATATATATATATATATATATATATATTCATTTTTATTTCCTTTCTCTCTTCTTTTTTCCCCTTTTTCCTTCCCTTTATCACTGTGTTATCGGATGTCTGGTGTGCCATGACACCTTCCTCCTCTCAATCCCCATTGTCTCCCAATTTTTCATTTAATTTTCAAAGAAGTTTTAGGTCACAGCAAAGGCACACATGGAGTGTCGGAGACTCCCAGATACCAAACCACCCCCCCATCCCCACCCCATATTAACTCCCTCTCCTTTTTTTTTTGGTTGTTAGCATTGTTATAACTGTTATGCAGATAGCAAAATATAGCAACTAAACATTGTCAGTGATTTACAGTATAGTTTACAATTTAGATGATACAGTTTAATAATTTTGATGATATTTACCATGTCCTGTGTCCATTACTGAAAGGTAATGAAAAAACTTCCCCATGACCACCAAACAACCCATTAGATCTTGACTGTTCCCTTCTCCCCAGCCCCCCAGGGCCCATGATACCCCCCTCTCCTAACCCATGGAATGTCAAGATTCACAGTTACATGCCCTGGGGATTTGAACCAGCACTTTGTAATCCACCCACCCCCCAGTGCTGTACCACCAAACCCAGGAACACCACCACTCATCTGCCCCATCCCCCAACATGCAACCACACTCTATCCCTTTACCATAGATTATGTCTATATGGGAGATGGCTCAAAGCCTGCTCTTCTCTTACTCTCCTTTGTTAACCTATCTTTCAGACAATGGTTCTCAGAGACTGCTCACTTTCCTCAGTTCAGATCAGTGAGGTCATATACTGTTCATCCTTCAGTGCCTGGCTTCCTTCACTCAACATAAGGTCTTCAAGATTCATCCACGTTATTCCATGTGTTAGCACTTTGTTCCTTCTTACCGCTGAGTAATACTCCATTGTATGTATGTGCCACATTTTGCTTATCCATTCATCTGTTGATGGGCACCAGGGCTGATTCCAACTTTTGGCAATGGTGAACAATGCCGCTATGAACATTGGTGTGCATATATCTGTTTGTATTTTTGTTTTCAGTTCTTCTGGGTATATACCCAGCAGTGGAATTGCTGGATCATACGGAAGATCTATTGCTAGTTTTCTGAGGAACCGCCAAACTGTCTTCCACAGTGGCTGGACCATACCGCAGTCCCACCAGCAGTGGATGAGGGTTCCTATTCCTCCACATCTTCTCCAACATTTAGTGTCTCCTGTTTTTTTAATAGCTGCCATTCTGATGGGTGTAAGATGGTATCTCATTGTAGTTTTGATTTGCATTTCCCTGATAGCAAGTGATGTTGAGCATTTTTTCATGTGGTTTTTAGCCATTTGTATTTCTTCCTTGGAGAAGTGTCTTTTCAGGTCACTTGCCCATTTTTTATATGGGTTTTTTGTCCTTTTATTTTCGAGGTGAAGGATTTCTTTATATATGCAGGATATTAGGCTCCTATCAGATATATGGTTGCCGAATATTTTTTCCCAATGGGTAGGTTGCCTTTTTATTTTCTTAGTAACATCCTTAGAGGTGCAGAAGTTTTTAATTTTGAGGAGATCCCATTTATCAATTTTTTCTCTTACTGCTCGTGCTTTGGCTGTGAAGTTGATGAAACCATTTCCCATTACAAGGTCCTGTAGATGCTTCCCTACATTATCTTCCAAGGTTTTTATGGTTTTGGCTCTTATATTTAGATCTTTGATCCATCTTGAGTTGATTTTTGTATAAGGTGTGAGATGGTATTCTTCTCTCATTCTTTTGGATATGGATATCCAGTTCTCCAAGCACCATTTCTTAAAGAGGCCACTCTCTCCCAGCTGAGTGGGTTTCGTGGCCTTGTCAAATATCAGATGACTGTATATGCGAGGATCTATATCAGAACTCACTATCCGGTTCCATTGGTCAGTAGGTCTATCCTTGTGCCAATACCATGCAGTTTTGATCACTGTAGCTTTGTAGTATGTTTTAAAGTCAGGTAATGTGATACCTCCAACTTCATTTTTCTTTTTCAATATATCTTTGGCAATTCGGGGCCTCTTGCCTCTCCACATATATTTTGTGGTTAGTTTTTCCAGTTCCTTAAAAAATATAGAGTTGACTTTTATTGGGATTGCATTAAATCTTTAGATTAGTTTGGGTAGGATAGACATCTTGATGATGTTTAATCTTCCCATCCATGAACAGGGAATATTTTTCCATTTATTTAAGTCTTCTTTGATTTCCTTTAACAGTGTTGTGTAGTTTTCTGTATATAAGTCCTTTACATCTTTAGTTAAATTTATTCCTAGGTATTTGATTCTTTCGTTTACTATTGTAAATAGTATTTTTTTCCTGATTTCCTCCTCAGTTTGCTGGTTATTGGTGTATAGAAATGCTACTGATTTTTGAGCATTGATCTTATAGCCTGCAAAATTATTGAACTCATTTATAAGTTCTAGAAGCCTTGTTGTCAATTTCTCAGGGCTTTCTATGTATAGGATCATGTCATCTGCAAATAATGAAATTTTTACTTCTTCTTTTCCAATCTGGATGCCTTTTATGTACTTTTCTTGTCTCAGTGCTCGTGCAAGTACTTCTAAGATAATGTTAAATAGGAGTGGTGATAGTGGGCATCCTTGTATTGTTCCCGATCTCAGAGGGAAGGCTTTTTGGATTTCACCGTTGAAAATGATATTAGCTTTGGGTTTTTCATATATACCCTTTATCATTTTCACCAACTTTCCGTCTATTCCTATCTTTTGTAGTGTTTTTGAGGAAAGAGTGCTGTATTTTGTCGAATGCTTTTTCTGCATCTATAGAGATGATCATGTGATTTTTTTCTTTCAGTTTGTTTATGTGGTGTATTACATTGATTGATTTTCTTATATTGAACCATCCTTGCATACCTGGGATGAAACCCACTTGGTCATGGTGTATAATCCTTTTGATATGTTGTTGAATGCGATTAGCAAGTATTTTCTTAAGGATTTTAGCATCTAGGTTCATTAGAGAAATTGGTCTGTAATTTTCCTTTCTTGTGGTATCTTTATTTGGTTTTGGTATTAGGGTAATGTTGGCATCATAGAATGAGTTAGGTAATGTTCCTTCCACTTCTATTTTTTGGAAGATCTTAAGTAGAATTGGTGTTAACTCTTTCTGGAATGTTTGGTAGAATTCAGCTGTGAAGCCATCTGGTCCTGGACTCTTCTTTGTTGGGAGGTTTTTAATGACTGAGTCTATCTCTTTACTTGTAATTGGGCTGTTGAGTTCATCTATTTCTTCTTTCATCAATGTCAGCTGTTTGTGGGTTTCTAGAAACTTGTCCATTTCCACTAAATTGTCATTCTTGTTGGCATATAATTTTTCAAAGTATCCTCTCATGATACTCTTTATTTCTGTGGGGTCAGTAGTGATATCACCTTGCTCATTCCTTATTTTATGTATTTGCATCTGTTCTCTCTTTTTCTTTGTTAGTATGGCTAAGGGTTTGTCAATTTTGTTGATATTCTTGAAGAACCAGTTTTTGGTTTTGTTTATTGTTTCCAGGGCTTTCTTATTCTCTATTTCATTTAGTTCTGCTCTAATCTTTGTTATTTCCTGTTTTCTACTTCCTTTAGGTTTAGTTTGTTGTTGTTTTTCCAATTCCTCCAAGTGTGCAGTTAGGTCTTCAATTTTAGCTCTTTCTTCTTTTTTAATATATGAATTTATGGCTATGAACTTCCCTCTCAGGACTGCTTTCGCTGCATCCCATAGGTTTTGATATGTTGTGTTGTTGTTTTCATTAGTTTCAAGGTAGTTACTGATTTCTTTTGAAATTTCCTCTTTGACCCACTTTTTGTCTAAGAGTGTGTTGTTTAACTTCCATATCCTTGTGCCTAACCTGTTTCTCTGGCCCTTATTGATTTCCAACTTCATTCCGTTGTGGTCAGAGAAATTACTTTGTATAATCTCAATTTTTCTGAATTCATTGAGTGTTGTTTTGGGGCCTAGCATGTGGTCTATTTTGGAGTATGTTCCATGTGCACGGAGAAGAATGTAAATCCCACTGTATTTGGGTGTAGTGTTCTGTATATGTCTATTAAGTCCAAATCTTCTAATGTATTGTTGAGTGCCTTCGTTTCTTTATTGATTCTCTGCCTAGATGTTCTGTCTAATGATGATAGTGGTGTGTTGAAGTCCCCTGCTATAATTGTAGAGGAATTTATTTCTCCTCTTAGTTTTTCCAGAGTTTGCCGCACGTATTTTGAGGCACCTCGATTAGGTGCGTAAATGTTGATGATTGTTCTCTCTTCTTGAGAGATTACTCCTTTTACTAATATGTAGTGTCCATCTTTGTCTCTTACAATAGTTTTGCATTTAAAGGCTATTTTGTCTGATATTAGAATAGCTACTCCTGCCCTTTTTTGGCTATTGTTAGCTTGTAAAATGGTTTTCCAGCCATTCACTTTCAGCCTCCTTGAATCCCTGGGCCGAAGGTGGGTTTCTTGTAGACAGCATATAGATGGATCATATTTTCTTATCCATTCAGCCAATCTGTGTCTTTTGATTGGTGAATTTAATCCATTAACATTCAGTGTTATTACTCGTAACGAATTTCTTACTTCAGTCATTTTTTCTTTGGGTTAATGTATGTCATATGTTGTTTTGTCTCTCTTTTTGAGTTTTCAGTTGTTTTTAAACTCTCCTCCAACTCTCTCTCCTTTGTTTTTTCCTTTCAACTTGTAGAGATTCCTTTAGTATTTCTTGAAGTGCTGGTTTCTTCTTGACATACTCTCTTAATTGCTGTTTATCTGTGAATATTTTGAACTCTCCATCATTTTTGAATGCCAATTTTGCTGGATAGAGAATTTGTGGCTGGAAGTTTTTTTCTTTTAGTGTTTTGACTATGTCATACCACTGTCTTCTTGCCTCCATGGTTTCAACTGAGAAATCAGCACTTAATCTTATTGTGCTTCCCTTGTATGTGATGGTTCTCTTTTGCTGGATAGAGAATTCGTGGTTGGAAGTTTTTTTCTTTTAGTGTTTTGACTATGTCATACCACTGTCTTCTTGCCTCCATGGTTTCAACTGAGAAATCAGCACTTAATCTTATTGTGCTTCCCTTGTATGTGATGGTTCTCTTTTCTCTTGCTGCCTTGAGTAATTTCTCTTTGTCTTGAGCATTGGACAGTTTGACAAGTATATGTCTTGGAGTTGGCCTGTTGGGATTTAGACTATTTGGGGTGAGCTGTGCTTCCTGGATCTGCACATCCATCTCTCTCAATAGAGTTGGGAAGTTTTCAGCCATAACTTCCTTCAACACTCCTTCTGTTCCCTTTCCCTTCTCTTCTCCTTCTGGGATGCCCATAATGCGTATGTTTGTGCGTCTTGCATTATCGGTTAATACCCTTAGACCATACTGGATTTTTTCTATCTTTTTTGTCTATCTTTTCTACAATCTCTTTGATTTCAACTGTGTTATCTTCCATATCACTAATTCTTTCCTCTGCCTGTTCAATTCTGCTGCC
>JAKSZT010020697.1:2140827-2159719 GCA_026826555.1 Tolypeutes matacus
TCTTCCATATCACTAATTCTTTCCTCTGCCTGTTCAATTCTGCTGCCATGTGAGTCCAGCGTCTTTTTCATTTCTTGACTTGTGTCTTTGTTCGCCATCATATCCATTACCTTTTTAGGTATGTTAGCTATTTCTTCAGTATGTTCCCCCAGTGTCTTCTTTATATCCTTAATCTCTTCCTTCAGTTCTTTAATTTGTCCATGATATTTGTTTGGATAGCTTTGATTAGTTGTTCGATGTACTGCATTGCTTCCTGGTTTTTATTTTGTGCACTGGACTGGTCCATGTTTTCCAGTTTTTCAGAGTCATTTGTATTTTTCTGTTGCCCTCTGTTCATCATATTACCTTGATGGGTTTGTTCAGTTGATTAGCTTTTCTCTATGCTCTAGAATTTTATTTAGCTGTTGGTTCTGCGTGTGAGTTAAGTTTTCTCTTTGGCAGTTTTTCTTCGTATTTTATTTCCTTACTTCTTTCTATGTTCCCTTGAAGGCAAAAGGTTAGGGCCAGAGGAATCAAAAGATGTAAGGAAGGCAGAAGGATAATAGAAATATTCATAAAAGTTAGAAGAGGGGCAGAATGAGACTTAATGAGATGAATATTTAACTTGTGTAGGCAGTGTAGAGTACTAGGAAAAAATATGGAGTTCCTATAATGGACTGGGAAAACAAATGGAGGAATATATATATATAGTGATTTAGAAGGCTAGAATTATGAGGAGGTAGAGAAATAGTAGAGAAAGGTCTGAAAGGAAAATGTTAATACTAATAAAAAAAAGAAAGAAAAAAGAAGAAGAAAACAAAATAGATGGGATAGAAATTGACACCCTTAAGTTGTGGGCCTATGAAAAAATGTTGTCTATAAGAGCCACAACAGAAAATAGAAGGCAGAAACATGCAGGAAGGATAAGCGATAGTTTGTAATACAGAATCAATATATACAGCGAGTGGGAAATTACTGAATAAGAAGCCCAGCAAAGAAGCGACCAGCTGGCAGCACCTATTTAAAAAAAAAAAAAATAGAAGGTAAAAGGAAGGGGGGAGGAAAATGGGAATAATAGCAATAGACCAGAAAGTAACAGAGAGAAACCAAAGATCCACACAGGCAAGCAGTCAAACAGAGCTAAGGGGGGTCAATGATTCCCCTAGGTTCCACGTGGATCCTTCCTGCCTACTTGTGTTTATCAATGAATTTCCCCACAGGGTTCTATATGCAGGTCCTGAAGCAGCTTTTAGCTATTAAACTAAATTAAAAAGAATTTATTTTTCATTTGTTGAGGTGACCTCACTTTTTTTTTAGCCAAATGCTGGACCCAAAATAATTCCTCTTCTAGACCAACCCCCTTACGGAAGGGACCCTAGCTGGGCCCGTGGAAATTAATCAAGCACGTCCCACTTTCCGGACTCCCCAGGTTAGCTGAAGCTCTGATGTTAGTCAGTGAGGAGTGCTAAAGATGGCGGATTCCGCCCCTTCTGGTGCCGAGCTCCAGCGTCACCGGGCTGCTCAGTAAATCAGTTTGAGTGCAGATTCGCGTCTGCTCTCAGCCTGGTGCTGCTTCAGTTCGGCTTATCTGCTCCCCAAAGCTATGGGGCAGTGCAGGCAGCCAGATCGATGTCTAAAAATATAAAATACCCTTCCCTGTCTTCCAACCGAACCCTCCCTTCTTTGGGAAGTGTCCCTTCCTCCTGGCTCCGCAGCGGCCTGAGTCTTATCCCTGGGTGGCTAGGGAAATCAGCTGCGTTCCCCGACCAAAATCACCCCTCCAGTTCACTGGGTGCTGACTAGCTCGTTTGCTCTGTTCACACAAGGTCCAAGGGGCGCCAGGCAGCCAGCTCCCCAGAAAATAAAACTTTTTCGCCCCGCCCATGGCTCCAAATGGCCGTTTTATTTTTTTTTTTCTGTAACTGCGGGGCTCAGCCGCCTGTGCCAACCTCTACCGGCAGCCTCAAAACTCACGAATCTCGACCGTTCGGTTCACGCCCCCGATCCATGCAGATAGATGTCCCAAGCTTCTCACTCCACGCTTGCACAGCACAGACCCCGGGCAGGACCCCGTCCCCAATCCGCCTTGCTCTGGGAGCTTGCAGTGTGCGCCCTCCTACACCAACGCCATCTTGCCGCCGATCTACTTCTGCTATTTAACCATTTGTTTTTAAATGTATTATACCAGGTGTGTCCCTCATTTCCTCCAGTACCACCTTTATTGTGTTTATTTGATCTTCTCTGTTGAATCACTTTAATTCCCTTCTCATTTCTTTTTGTGTGTATTTTGAGAGATGTTCTTTGTAGTTATTATACTTATTACACTTAATATTCTAAATTTATAACCATCTAGTTTGAATTGATACAAACAATATCAGCACTTGTGAAGGTTGATTTCATGTCTCATCTTGGCTGAGTTTTGGAGTCCAGTTTTGAGGTAAGCAAGCCTGATTCCTGCTGTCCAGTTATATACTGAGTGGGCTTTGAATCTATAACCTTTTGATTGCTTCTAATATTGATTGATTGCATCTACAGCAAACATCATGGGAAGTCTCCTTATCTTATCAACTGGAGGTATTAACAGCCAGAAGTTAGAATTTCAGGTATCAGAAAGAAAACTTTTTCCTCATCTTCAGCTAGTCAGCTTCCTATGTGGAATTCCCATTTAAGTTCAGCATCATCTTTTTTGGAGTTTCCCACTTGTGGTCTGCCCTTCAGAGTTCAGACTAGCCAAACTTCATGGTCTTGTGAGCCCATTCCTTATAATAAATTACTCCTATCTTCAGCCTCACCATAGCCTGAGCCCAAGATAAAGGTAAAATAGGATAACCATTCCACTTTCTCCACCTGAAAGGAACTTGCATACTAACCACTCTGTTTTAAAAGAGAAACATGAATCAGAGAAATTGATTAGTAATGTTCAACTATTCTAGATTTCTCTAAGGCATAGTCAGGAATAGGACCACAGCACTGGTACAAAATATTGACATCAAAGAAGACCTGTATCTCCTGGGACTTGTGTGGATATTTGTAGTTTTCCCCTTATGTCTGGCTCCCAATAAATAATGGAAAGCATTTGGTCTCCAATTTCTATGAGAATCCCACAAAGAGATATCTACAAATACATTCATTGAAATATATATAAATAGCCAAAAGTACGAAAAGACCAAGTTTCCATTTAAAGGAGAATGGATAATCAATCTTTGCTAATTCACACAATTGAAGGTTATTAAGTAGTAAAATAAATGAACTATGGATACACACAATATCTTTATGCTGAGTGAAAGAAGCATTACCAAATAAACATAATATACGATTTCATTAAAATGAAGTTTCAGAATGGGTGAAAAATATCCACTATGGAATGAAATCAGGATATAGATGGGTTTTAACTGGAAATTGCCATGAAGGAACATTGTGAGTGAAGGTTAATGGCCTAACTTGAAGAGGATTTGGGTTATATAGATGTACATGTTTATTAAAAGTCATTACTTAAGATGTGCTTTTTATTGTATCTAAATGTGACAGTTTTGAAATTATGTTTGTGAATGCCCAAAAGAGAAAGATTATGTTTGAAAACTAATTATTCCTGTGGGTGTAATACCCTTTGATTGTATTAAATCCAGTGAGGTCCTCTGATTAAGTTTACTTGATAAAATCAATTTAGGACATCTGATTTGACTATATCAGTAAGATGTAAGTCAGGTTGAGTCCCTGCCCCCTTGGTGGGCTGCTATAAATGGACACTCACTCAAGAAGACACACAAGAAGAAAGAGAGCTCTGTCATTTTTGATCCTGAGGCCCCAGGGGGAGATGAACCATTCCCTGATACTTTGTGGCTGACCTTGTGTAAAGAGCAAAGACAGATGTAGAAGGCCCAGAAAGAAATGTGCCTTATACAAGGAGAGAGAGTAAACTTTAAGAGACAAGCCCTATGCCAGCATCAGGTAAGAGAAAGGAAGCCCAGAGGGGAAGCCTAAACCCTCACAGAGATCAGTGACCATCTTGCTTCAACAAATGGCAATTGACCTTGGTGAGAAAGCAACCTTCAGTTCGTTTCTTCAGGGCCTTGTAACTATAAACTTTTACCCCAAATAAATACACTTTTAAAAAGCCATCAGATTTTTGGTACTTTGCATTGGCACCCCTTTGGCATACTAATACAGTAAATTTTAAATAAAGATGAATAAACCACAGAAGGGTTGTTTGGAGAAGATAATGAAGTAGGAAGCTCCAAGAATTAGTTCCTCCATGAGAACAGCTACTGAACTGGCACTGTCTAAATCAACTGTTTTGAAACTCTAGAACCTAGTAGAACAGTGTTGAACATCCATGTAAATGTGGGAGTGGGGAGGATGAGACTGGTAAATTGCAGTAAATACTGGTGAATTTCACTCTGTGCAGTGGCTTCTATCCCCTCTCCAAGAGACTGCTTACATGCAGCAGTGTGGCCCACAGTTCCAGCTCTAGTGTAGACAGCTAGTACCCGATTGGGGTATAAAGACCTAATTTCCAAGATCTTTGGGTGTAAAGTCCAGAAGCTGATCACTGATTCTGTTCAGCCAATTTAGATTGCTGTGGACCAGCTTTGAGGGTGGCCATACATTGTATTTTAGTTTCCTAGGCTTCTCAAGTAAATACCATGAAATGTGTTGGGTTAAACAATGGGGATTTGTTAGTTCATGGTTTTGACACTAAAAGAAAATTCAAATCAAGGTGATTCTTTCTCCCTGAAGATTGGTGTTTTGGGACTGGTGACTGACATTCTTTCATCCTAAGCTTGTTAAATGGTAAGGCACATATTGACATCGTCTGGTCTCTTCCTTTTTATCCTTCTTTTCTGGATCCTAGTGGACTTCAACTTCTTGTTTCTCATGGCTTTCTCTCTCTTTCTGAATTTCAGTCTGCTTATAAGACTCTAGTAAAAGGATTAAGACCCACCCCAACTGAGGCTTTTGTGTACCCCAGAAAATACCATATCTTTAAAATGAATCCATTCCTGTTGGTGTGAAACTATTGCAGGCTGGATCTTTTGGCTAGATTGCCTCAGGTGAGGGCCTTTGAATAGATTACTTCAGTAGTGTGTGGCCCAGAGTGAGTCTTAATCCTCTTACTGGAGTCCTGTTTAAATGGAATGACTATGGAGAGAGAGAAACATAGAGACAGCATAACCCTCAGAAGCTAAGAGAGAAAATCCCTAACACCAAAAGCTGAAATCAATGGAACCTTGGAGAGAGAAATCCACAGGAGCAGAGAGAAAGCTTCAGTAAGACAGGAGTCTTACTCCAGGCAATGAAGCCTGGAGGAGAAGAGATACAGCAGATGCTGCTGTTATGCCATGCCATGTGGCAAGATCCAGAGCATCACCTGATGCCTTGATTTGGACACTTTCTCAGCCTCAGAATGGTAAGCTTATATGTTAATATATCCCCATTGTAAAAACCAAACCATTTCTGGTATATTGCATTCTAGCAGCTTTTAACAAACTGAGACAAAAGGCTATGAGAAGAATAAGGTAACACTGAATGTCAGCACAGGGAAGTGCAATTTGATCACAGGATATTAACTGGTAATGTGATGACACATAACCTTGTGCTAAAAATATATTAAGACCTCTGGTTGTTCATATCCATGCCCAAGTTCAAAGACTGCAGTTTCCTCAGTCTTTTAGTACAAGGAGAAATTAATATGTATCACATGAGATGAATATTATTTTAGAAAGGAATTAAAAATCTAAGTTCCACAGAAAAATATTAATTCCTCATGGTGAAAGTATGTGTTGTGTTTAGGAGTCATGGGTTCCAAGAAATGTCTAACCTTTCATTTGATCTGTATCAAAGATGAGTCTTAGGAATAGTCTGCTCAAGACAGTTTATTTAAGCAGTGCTCTTACATGAGTAACATCAGGAGGAGGCCAATGACTTGGGCAATGAAACAGTTAAGGGGTCATATAACCAACTGGCTGAGACTGTCTCCATTAGGAGACTATTTTCAAAACTGGAGGAGACTCACACTCTTCTATATCACATTCAGTCTGGGTCTTTTACCAGGTAATTCATTCATGTGCAGAGTTCAAGCTATTCTTGTAAAGGTAAGACTTATTTTTGAGGTTTCCAAAATTTCCAACTATGCTGAGGTAGCCTCACCTGTCAAAATCCCCTGGCATCTAAGTTTATATCCTACTCTTAGGTGACAAATATTGACAGCCATTCATGATGTTTTCTTAGACCTACTGGCTATCATTAGTTTTATAACCCTATGTGTTCTTAGAGTATACTACAGCATGCCTGTAAATTTACTATGGTATTCAGAAACCTCAACATAGTCCCTGAAGTATATTAATTATTTAGAGATCATTTAACCATTTACTTATCCATCAGTATAATATTGAATAATCAATGCAGTTATGAGTTTTGGAGATTACTTAGCAAGAAAAACATGGAATTTTAGGCAGAAAGAATATATTCCACTGGTGTGAAAAATGTAATATAAGTAAAAAGAGAAGAATCAAAGTTATTTCAGTTGTTGTATGTGAACAAATCAGGGCAAAGATTGGAGTGGTAAAAGAGGGAGCTATTCTAGATACTTACTGAATGAATGATAGATAGATATAAACAAGCAAATAAATAAATGTTATATTTAATTTAAGAGAATCACCAATGTACACCAGATTACTGATGTTTTCCAGCATGACATTTCTTAACTTTCTCCAGGATGAATAGAACAAAACCCACTCTTGCTGGGTGAAATCTAGAGCTACATTTCTGAAGGTCACTGATTCACAAAACATAATGGACATTTTCGTTCAGAAAGAGCCATCCATACCAATGTCCAGAAGAAGATGGTTATGATGACAGTAATGAGGAAATGAGGCATTGCATGTATAGAACACTTGAACTGTGTTTGGGATTCCAGTCAGATTGTTTTCAGTGGTAATTTGGAATCCATCATTCATATACAATTACAGGGACATACATATATAATAAATAACAAAACCTCATTATAAAAAATTCACATGAGATATGGTGTGATATAGCCTTGAAATTTCCCAACAAACTGCCAATTATGACTTTCAGATGTTGTTTATATAATCTGCCCTCTAGAATTCATAACTAAATCTGTATTTTGCAATTTCATGTGAATCTATAGATTCATAATAAGAGAAGAAATAATCACATCTGTCACTTTTTAATCATGACTATGGTTTGAATATTTCCCTCACAGACCTCAGTTTCTTCATCTATAAAATGGTTTTATTAAACCATTTTATAGATGCCTTCTATAAAAAGATATAAAGTGCTTTCTAACTAATACAAGTGATAGCTCTATTATATATTTAAATAGAAGAAAAAATATTTAAACAACGTACAAACATCTGCATAACTGAATAGGTTTCACACAGAACCTGGGATAAGTAGGTTCTTCCTCTCTCAACTCTATAAAACTCAAGTGTTTATGAAAAGATTTACAGTAGTCATTGAGTAGCACACCCAGTGGCCACTGAGACTGCTATACTGAAATATGGTTCTATCTTCAGCACCATTTGCTGAAGAGGCTCATATTTTATGCAAAAATCAACTCAGAATGTATCAGATATCTGAAAATATGAGCCAGAACTATCTGTCTCCTAAAAGAAAACAAAGGAAAGCTTCATCAGGACCTTTTCTTAGGCAATGGTTTCTTAGAATTTATACCCTCTCTACAAGCAACAAAAGAAAAATAGACAAATGGAACATCATCAAAATTAAGAACTCCTTCCCCCGAGATGGCTCCCTCTATTTGCTTGCTGTTTTTGCTCATTGTTTGTGCTCATCATCTGTGCATTGATTTTACTCATTGTCTGCTTGTTGTCTGTTTTTTTTCTTTAAGAGGCACTGGGAACTGAACCTGGGACCTTCCATGTGGGAGGTGGGAATCCACTCCCTGCTCATTTGGTTTTGCTCATTGTTTGCTTGTTGTTCTTTTGCTTGGTATCTGTTCATTGTTTGTCTTCTTTGGGAGGCACTGGGAATCCAACCCAGTACCTCCCATGTGGGAGGTAGGTGCCCAAATACTTGAGCCACATCTGCTCCCAAATTAAGAACTATTTTGCATCATGTAACTCTATTATGAAAATAAAATGACAAGCTACAAAATGGGAGAAATTATTTTGAAACCACATATCCAATAAAGGTTTAATATCCATAGTATGTAAAGAAACCCTTCAGCTGAACAACAAAAAGAGGAAAAAAAAAAAAGTTTGGCAAAAGATTTGAATAGACATCTCTCCAAAAAAGATCTACAAATGGCCAGAAACAACATGAAAAGATGTGTAACATCATTAGCCATCTAGGAAATGCAAATCAAAACCACAATGATGTACCATTTCACACCCATTAGAATGGCTGCTATTTTTTAAAAAATCACAAGACATTAAATGTTGGAGAAGTAGAGAAATAACACTCATTTGTTGCTGGTGACAATGTAAAATGGTACAGATTCTGTGGAAGACAGATTGGCAATTCTTCAGAAAGCTAAGTATAGAATGACCATATGACCCTGTAAAGCCACTACTTCATATATATCCCAAATATTGAAAACAGAGACTTAAACAGATATTTGCATATTGATATTCATAGTGGCATTATTCACAATTGCCAAAAGATGGAAACAACCCAAGAGTCCATCAACTGAAGAATGGATAAATAAAATGTCATGTGTGTTTGTGCATATATCTATATATTATATATAATAATGGAATATTATTCAGACATAAAAAGAATGAAACCTTGATACATTCAACATGGATGAATCTTGAAGCATCAGGTTGAGTGAAATAATCCATACAAAAAAGGACCAATATTGTATGATTTCACTGTTTTCAAATAATGGAAATAAGCAAATTAATAGAGCCAGAATCTAGAATATAGCTTAACAGAGGATGGGGCAGGTAGAGGAGATAGGAAGTTAATATATAAAATGTACAAGATTCTTATTTGGAATGATGGAATTATTTCAGTAATGGATGGTGGTGAGATGACAGCACAACAGTGAACACAATTAACAGCACTGAAATATGTAACTGAATGTGACCAAAAGGGGGAATGTTAGTTTGAATATATGGTAATAGAAGGAAATTATTTTTAAAAATCCTTGAAGCTACACTACACAAACAATGAGCCCTCACTTAAACCATGGAATATAGTTAATAGTACAATTATAACCATGTGTTCTCATCAGTTTTAACAAATATTCCACACCAATGGAAGGTGTTAATAATAGGGTGGTATATGGGAATTCTGTATTTTATATATTATTCTTCTGTAAACCCACAACAATTTTAATGGAGAAAAATATTTTCAACTCTCTGCATCAGAATATAGCAGAATTATATGGTCAACAAGATTTCTATCCTGTCCTGAAGTCCTCATAAGCAGAGAGGTTCAGGAACCAGAGAATCAAGGGTTTGGGGAGGACATCTGGTTGTTCCATCTGATATTTTACAAAAGTGGCAGCTGAAATCTTGTCCTGAATCAACCATCATTAGTGGCAACATCCTGCATTTCTCTTTCTCTGTGTATATGTGTGTGTGTGAGAAAGAATTAATCATCTATAAACTGTAAATTACTCCATAAATCAACATTAATTAAATGCATTTCATCAGTAAATGATAATGTGTCATGGACAGAAGTAAGATTAACTCATTCATTTGTACCTGAGGTCTAGGAAAAAAGTATTAAATGTGAGGCTGTTCTTGAAGATTTATATATATTTGCATATTTAATATCCACAATAATCCTTCAAATTATGATTTATTTACCAATTTAATAAATGGCACACTCCAAAGTTCAGAAAACTTTAGTAATATAACAAAAGTACATGATTAGAAAATGACACAGCACAAGTGTGTATTTTGCTCTGCCTGTCTGCCAAACTCAAATTCCTTGAGAGTTATACACCACTCCTAGGTTTTAGCTAGAATGTCCCTCACATCAGTCATCCAAGGTCCCACACTCCTTGCCAAACATCAACCTCTATCTCTCCTCATTTTTACTGTCCAGCTTAATCCACTGTTATTGATATCATCATATATGTATCAAACCAAGCTTTTTTTTTTCTTATGTCTCTACCACAATTTACCACACCCACAGATGAAAACCCAATAGACCCTGATTCCAAATACATTGCCCATGAATCAGTATGATATTGGTCTTCATCTCAACAAAGAGTCCTAACTACTAGTGGCTTTCCCATATTTCTGGTACCCTTACTAGCTCTTGCTAGTTAAACCATGCTTTCATACACCATCAACACTTAAAATATTTTCCATGTATTTTAATGATCTTGCATTCTCAAGTTTCCTCTCACTTTTAACAGGCGCATTTATGTCCTACTAAGAAGATGGCTTATGCAATTTGCCAAATTACACTACAATTCCTTAATATCTTCAAATAGTCCTGAATTTATAGTTTGGCTACTCCTTTGCTCCTATTTAAATTAAAAGTCATCTTACCTCTGGCTAAGTCCAATGTCTCCAATTGAACACATTCTTGTTTTATTCAGAACTATATTATTGATTATAAATTTAATTTCCTTACCAGAAACCCCTCTCACTTTCCACAATACATCTTCTAAACATATAAGCTCATCTTTGTCTCTTCCATCTTGAAACAGAAACCTCTTCTGAATCAATTTTCTTTCAAATACCTGACCTGTTCTTCCTTTCACAATCAAACTGAGTGTGCAGTTACTATTTCATTTTTTAAAATCTTTTTATTTATTTTTTATATTTTAAAAGATGCTTAGATTACATAAATGTTACACAAAACTTACAAGGATTCCCATGTTCCCCACCTCCCACACCTCCCAAAACATCCCACATAATCATCTATCATTAGTGTGGCACATCAACTGGAAAGGATATACACATCCTGGATCTTTGCCATTAAGCATGAACCATAGTTCTCATTGTAGACCACACTCTCTCCAACACAGTTCTGCATGTTATATGCTGATGTAAAAAGACCTATATCTGTCATTGTAATGTCACTCAGGATAATTCCCAAGTCCCAAAAAGCCCCTGTATTACAACTGCTTTTCCCTTCCCTGCCCCAAAAGCATACAGTGGCCACTGGCTCCACCTCACTGTTGTAATTTCTTCCATTGCTTGTATCACAGAATGTCTACAACAGAATACCAGTGAGACCACTCTAGTCCATAGCTCTTCCCCCAATCCTGAGGGGTTTGGGATGGTGATGTCCACTCCACCTTCAAGTGAGAGGGGGCTTATATCCCATGGACACAATGGATGGGATTATCATTCCTGCAGCTGCAGACTTTCTCCATTCCCTGGGAAAGCCGTTGGCCATCAACATCTCCTCACCAGGTGACTTGGGTGAGTCCATTGAGCTGTAGAGTAGGAGTTGCAGCTCCACTGAGATTCCAGGCACAGCTGGCACATGGGCAGGCCAAAGCCTCCAGTCTCTGGAAGTACACCTACTAACTTCAGCACCACGTATAGGTTTGAATGGAAGGGACTGATGGACCATGTGCAGGGAGGACTTATTTGAGTCCAGCTCTGTCACTCTCAGGAGCACAGATTCCAAACTATAGCCCAGTGATAAGGCATCAATCTCTAGAGCTATCCACCCCTAGTATAGGGCATGGGAGTCTCCAGAGCCCTCAGGAGGCCCTCTGGGTGGGGTGAGATCCACTTTTGGTATTCTATGAGATCCTACTGAGGTGTGCATAAGCATTACCTCTGGGATGACCTCCCGACTCTATTTGAAGTCTCTTAGCCACATGAACTCATTTATCTTTACATTTTCCCCCTTTTATTCAAGGTCTTTTTCCAGTCATATTGCCAGTTGGCACTTGGTATTAATAACTTGTTGCCAGGGAAGCTCATCCCTCAGAGTCATGTCCCATCCTGGGGGGAAGGTAATGCATTCATATGCTGAGTTTGGCTTAGAGAGAGGCCACATTTGAGCAACAAGGAGGCTCTCAGGTGGCGACCATTAGGCACCCCATAACAGTAGGCTAAGTTTCAATTACAAGAGCAAAGATTCATAATGCTAGTCATCAATAACAGGAATCCATTAGTGGACCATCCTCCTTTGCCACACACTGCCCCTGCACTTGGGGGTCTGTTGCTGCTCCCTTGGAGAATGTGGCAGAGCTCTCCAGGCTGGGAATTCAGTATTCCTTCATTTATTGAGTGATTTTCCACCCAGTGTGACCATGCCCCAGCCCTTGAACATTTGGACAAATTTATATATCTTTCATGTGTATTCAGATGAACTTTCTCCCATGAATCCTCCATCCCAGACGCCCCCTACCAATGATCCTCTACAGGCCCGTTATAACCCTTCTGTGATCTAAACCTTTCTTGAAGATGAAGCCCATATAATAACCAAATATAATTAACAGGAAAATGAAATAATAATGATAAGCTTAAATGTAACAGATAAAATACATGGAAACTAAAAAAAAAAACTAAAAATGAAATATAATTAAAGGGTAGGGACATTCAAAAACTGAAAAAACAAAAAAAAATTTTTTTTTTATTATTATTTTTTTTCCTTTTATCATTCCATTATCGGGTGTCCAGTTTGTACCATGGCACCTTCTCCCTCTCACTCCCCAGGGTCTCTAGAATTTTCATTAATTTTCAAAGAAGCTTTAGGTCACAGCAAAGTCACACAGAGAATGCTAGAGACTCTCATATACCCAACCTCCTCCCCCTTTCCTCACCCCGTATTAAAACTTTATTATGTGAATGGTAGCAATGTTATAACTGTTATACAGATAGTGAAACATAGCTACTAAGCATTGTCAATGGTTTACAGTATAGTTTACAATTTAGATGGTACAGTTTAATAATTCTTGATGATATTTACCATGTCCAGTGTCCATTACTGTAAGGTAATGAAAAACATTTCCCCTGACCACTAATTACCCCATTTGATCTTTTCTGTTCCTTCCTCCCCATCCCCCTGGGGCACATGACACCCCCGTCTTGACTCATTGCATAACAAGATTGAGAGTTACATGCAGCAAGAGGTCTTGACATGCTGATCATCCTCCCCTGTTAGGATCCACCCTTGCTCCTAAGAGACACCCACTTGTCTGTTTCTGAGTGAATCGGTCCTCCCAAAGATGGGGTCCATCTCCTTCCCACTCACTATGTGGGTCTCCACTCCCCGACACAACACATTATGACAGGATGAACACTCACACACTCCCCAGAAGCCTACTCCAGATGTGCACCATCTTGAATGCCCCCCAACCTACACCCAAACCCAGTGGCACTACTTTTTCATATTGTCATAAGAGCATTCCCAATCCTGCACTTTCAACCTCATACCCACAAATCCGATGTTCACCCGGTCCCTCTCCCATCTCTCCCCCCATATCCAGAGTATTCTAACCCACCCTTTCTAATCTACCCATCTGTCAACCCTGCACCACCAAACCCAGTAATATCACTACACACCTGTCCTATCCTTCAATATGCAACTATACTCTATCATTTTACCATAAATTATGTCCATATGGGTGATGGCTCACAACCTTCTTTTCTCTTTCTGTCCCTTGTTAAACTATCTTTCAGACAATGGTTTTCAGAGACTGCTCACTTTCCTCAATTCAAATCAGTGAGTTCATATACTGTTCATCCTTCAATGCCTGGCTTGCTTCACTCAACAAAAGGTCTTCAAGATTCATTCATGCTATTCCATGTGTTACCACTTTATTCCTTCTTACAGCTGAGTAATATTCCATTGTATGTATGTACCACATTTTGTTTATCCATTCATCTGTTGATGGGCACCGGGGCTGATTCCAACTTTTGGCAATTGTGAACAATGCCGCTATGAACATTGGTGTGCATATATCTGCTCATGTCTTTGCTTTCAATTTTTCTGAGTATATACCCAGCAGTGGAATCACTGGATCATATGGAAGATCTATTGTTAGTTTTCTGAGGAACCACCAAACTGTCCTCCACATTGGCTGGAACATTCCAGAATCCCACCAGCAGTGGATGAGGGTTCCCATTACTCCACATCCTCTTCAACACTTATAGTCTGCTGTTTTCTTAAAAGCTGCCATTCTGATGGATGTAAGATGGTATCTCATTTTAGTTTTGATTTGCATTTCCTTAATAGCTAGTGATGCCGAGAATTTTTTCATGTGCTTTTTAGCCATTTGTATTTCTTCCTTGGTGAAGTGTCTTTTCAGGTCACTTGCCTCCTTTTTAAATGGGTTGTTTGGTTTTTTTTTATTTTTGAGGTTTTTTTTTTTATTTTGAGGTGTATCCTAATAGGATATTAGGATATCCTATTAATATCCTAATAAGATATTAGGCTCCTATTAGCTATATGGTTGCTAATTTTTTCTATAAGGTGTCAGATGGTATTCCTCTCTCATTCTTTTGGATATGGATATCCAGTTCTCCAAGCACCACTTCTTAAAGAGGCCATTTTCTCCCAACTGAGTGGCTTGGTGGTCTTGTCAAATATCAGATGACTGTACATGTGAAGATCTATCAGAACTCTCAATTCAGTTCCATTGGTCAGTATATCTATCCTTGTGCCAATATCATGCAGTTTTGAGCACTGTAGCTTTGTAGTATGTTTTAAAGTCAGGTAATGTGATACCTCCAAGTTCATTTTTCTTTTTCAATATGTCTTTGGCAATTCAGGACCTCTTACCTTTCCAAATATATTTTGTAGATCCTTTTTCCATTTCCTTAAAAAATACAATGTTGATATTTATTGGGATTGCATTAAATCTATAGATTAGTTTGGGTAGGATAGACATCTTGATGATGTTTAGTCTTCCTATCCATGAACAGGGAATATTATTCCATTAATTTAAGGCTTCTTTGATTTCCTTTAACAGTGCTGTGTAGTTTTCTGTATATAAGTCCTTTACATCTTTAATTAAATTTATTCCTAGGTATTTGATTCTTTTAGTTACTATTGCAAATGGTATTTTTTTCTTGATTTCCTCCTTACATTGCTCATTTTTGGTGTATAGAAATGCTACCGGTTTTTTTTTGTTTTTTTTTTTTATTATGGGTAAAAATCAAAATTCTCACAATACATACAAACATTTGTAAAATGATATATAAATATATATGCATATATGTGTATTTGCTTACAAAAATATTATTTATATATATATATATACATATATTTTAAGAGGTGCTTAGATTACCTAAAATATTATATGGAACCCACTGGGATTCCCATGTTGCCCACCTCCCACACCTCCCACCACATCCAACACAAACATCTCCCATAGTGTGGCCCACCAACCTCAATGAACTTACACATCCTGGAGCCTTGCCACCAACCATAGACCACAGTTCACCGGTTTTTGACAATTGATCTTATAGCCTATAATGTTATTGAACTCCTTCATAAGTTCTAGAAGCTTTGTTGTAGATTTCTCAGGGCTTTCTATGTATAGGATCACATCGTCTGCAAATAATGAAGTTTATACTTCTTCTTTTCCAATTTATATGCTCTTTATATCTTTTTTTTTTTTTTTTTTTTGCTTCAGTTCTTGAGCAAGTACTTCTAAGACAATATTAAATAGGAGTGGTGATAGTGGGCATGCTTATGTTGTTCCCAATCTCAGAAGGAAAGCGTTTAGGATTTCACCATTGAAGATGCTATTAGCTTTTGGTTTTTTATATATCTTTATCATATTCAGAAAGTTTCCTTCTATTCCATCTTTTGCAGTGTTTTTGTCAGGAAAGAGTGCTGTATTTTGTTGAATACTTTTTCTGCATCTATAGAGATGATCATGTTATTTTTTTCTTTCAATCTGTTTATGTTGTGTATTACATTGATTGAGTTTCTTATATTGAACCATCCTTGTATACCCGGGATGAAACCCACTTGATCATGGTGTATAATCCTTTTGATATGTTGTTGAAATGATTAGCAAGTATTTTGTTGAGAATTTTAACATCTAGTCTCATTATAGAAATTGGTCTGTAACTTTCCTTTCTTGTGGTATCTTTGTTTGGCTTCGGTATTAGGGTAATGTTGGCATCATAGAATGAGTTAGGCAATATTCCTTCTACTTCTATTTTATGGAAGTGCTTAAGCAGGATTGGTGTTAGCTCTTTTCAGAATGTTTGGTAGAATTCAGCTCTGAAGAGGTCCTGGACTCTTCTTAGTTGGGAGGTTTTTGATGACTAAGTCTATCTCTTTTCCTGTAATTGTACCCTTGAGTTCATCAATTTCTTCTTTCATCAATGTAGGCTGTTTGTGAGTTTCTAGAAATTTGTCCATTTCCTCTAAATTATCATTCTTGTTGGAATATATTTTTTCAAAGCATCCTCTTATGATATTCTTTATTTCTTTGGGGTCAGTAGTGATATCCCATTGCTCATTCCTTATTTTGTGAATTTGATTTTGTTCTCTCTTTTTCTTTGTTAGTCTTATAAGGGTTTGTTAATTTTATTGATCTTCTCGAAGAACCAGCTTTTGGTTTTGTTCATATTTTCTTATGCTTTCTTATTCTTTATTTCATTTACTACTGCTCTAACCTTTGTTATTTCCTTCTTGTACTTCCTTTGGGGTTAGTTTGTTGTTGTTTTTCCAGTTCCTCCAGGTGTGCAGTTAGGTCTTCAAGTTTAGCTCTTTCTTTTTCCTTAACGTATGTATCTATGTCTATGAACTTCCCTTTCAGGAAACCTTTTGCTGCATCCAATAGGCTTTGATATGTTGTGTTGTCATTTTCATTGGTTTCAAGATAGTTACTGATTTCTTTTGAGATTTCCTCCTTGACCCACTCTTTGTCTAAGAATGTGTTGTTTAACTTCCATATCTTTGTGCCTCATCTGTTTTCTGGCCCTTAGTGATTTCCAATTTCATTCCATTGTGGTCAGAGAAATTACTTTGTATAATCTCAATCTTTCTGAATTCATTGAGAGTTGTTCTGTGGCCTAGCATGTGGTATATCTTGGAGCATGATCCATGTGCACTGTAGAATAATGTAAATCCTGTTGTATTTGGGTGTGGTGTTCTGAATATGTCTATTAGGTCCAGGTCTTCTAATGTATTGTTTAGAGTCTTTGTTTCTTTATTGATTCTCTGTCTAGATGTTCCATCTAATGGTGATAATGGTGTGTCAAAGTCCCCCACTATAATTGTAAAAACATTTATTTCTCCATTTACTTTTTCCAGGGTTTGCCTCATGTAGTTGAGGCACCCTGATTAGGTGCATAAATGTTTATGATTGTTCTCTCTTCTTGAGAGATTACCCCTTTTATAATATGTAGTGTCCATCTTTGTCTCTTACAATAGTTTTGCATTTAAAGTCTATTTTGTCTGATACTAGAATAGCTACTCCTGCCTTTTTTTTTGGTTACTCTTTGCTTGTAAAATTGTTTTCCATCCATTCATTTTCAGGGTCCTTGAATCCTTGGGTCAAAAGTGGGTTTCATATAGATAGCATATGGATGGATCTTATTTCCTTATCTATTCTGCCAATCAGTGTCTCTTGGATGGTGAATTTAATCCATTAACATTCAATGTTAATTCTCAACGAATTTCTTACTTCAGCCATATTTTCTGTGGATTAATGTAGGTCATATATTGTTTTTGTTTATGTTTTTGTCTTTCTAGTTGTTTTAAACTCTCCTCCATTTCTCTGTGCATTGTGCTTTGATCTCTCTCAATAGAGTTGGGAAGTTTTCAGACATTATTTCCTTCATCACTCCTTCTGTTCCCTTTCTCTTCTCTTTTCCTTCTGGGATGCCTATAATGCATATGTTTGTGCATTTTGGGTTGTTGGTGAAATCCCTGAGTCCATGCTGGAGTTTTTCTCTCTTTTTATCTATCTGTCTACTATCTGTTTGATTTCAGATGTATTGTCTTTCACACCACTAATCCTTTCTTCTGCCTGTTCAAATCTGCTGTTATGTGAATGCAGAGTCTATTTGATTTCTTGCATTGTGCTATTGTTCACCATCAAATCTGTTATCTTTTTATGTATGTTTACAATTTCTTCAGTATTTTCTCCCAGTGTCTTCTTAATATACTTAATCTCTTCCTTCACTTCATTAATTTGGTCCATGATATTTGTTTGGAAAGTTTTGATTAGTTGTTCAATGTTCTGCATCTCTTTCTGGATTTTAGTTTGTCATTGGACTGGTCCATGTCTTCCTTTTACTCAGTGTGCTTTGTAATGTTTTGTTGTCCTCTACTCACCACTTTATCTTGATGGGTTTATTCTGTTGATTAGCTTCTCTCTCTTCTTTAGAGTTTTATTTAGCTGGTGGTTCTGTTTGTGTGTAAAATTTTCTCTTTGAAACTTTTTCTTCTTATTTTATTTCCTTGCTTCTTTCTATGTTCCCTTGAAGGCAAACGATTAGGGCCAGAGGAATCAAAAGATGTGAGAAAGGAAGAAGGATAATAGTAATATTGAAAAAAGTTAGAAGAGGGACTGTATAAGACTTAGTAAAATGAATATTTAACTCATGTAGGCAATGTAGAGTATTAGTAAAAAAGTGGGGTACCTAAAATGGACTGGGAAACTAAATAGAGAAAGATATATATATAATGATTTAGAAGGCTAGGATGATGAGGAGAGAGAGAAAGAGTAAAGAAAAAGCTGAAAGGAAAAAGTTAATATTAATAAAAAATGAAGAAAACAGAATAGATAGAATAGAAAGTGACACCCTTAAAGTTGTTGGCTAATGAAAAAACGTGGTATGTAAGAACCACAATGGAAAGCAGAAAGCAGAAAGATGAAGGAAGGAAAAGAGATAGTGTTGGAAGACAAAATCAATATAGACAGAGAATGGGAAATCACTGAAAAAGAAGCACAGCAAAGAATAGAGAAGCTAGCAGTCACTAATTTAAAAGAAAGAAAGAAGAAAGAAAGAAAGAAAGAAAGAAAGAAAGAAAG